>JANAVB010034417.1:75640122-75907622 GCA_029216955.1 Iris pallida
TATGCGACCATGCACTATTCTCAAAATACATTTCCACTTAGAGTGATTAGGTGACCCTTATCCCTTGGGTGTAGGTACCTTTGGTTTGGGTACTTATATCTGATCGCGGCTTGGAACAGTAACTTATCGCGGACTAGTTTGCCACACCTTGTCCTTGTTTGGTTGTAGGTGCAGTTTACTGCTTCGATGAGAAGGTATTGAACCTTGTTGTGGTCCGAATACCATATTGGATTCATGGCATAAAAAGATACATCACTATGGATTAGGGTGCCATCTCCTATCCTTATTTGGTTGGAGGATGGTGCACTAATTCAAGGGTGGAGTATTGGACTATGTTATGATCCGATTTGACTTATCATTATTGAGCAATATTTATTCTATTTATATGGCATGATATTATGTATCTTGTTAAGTCCCTCTGAGGACATGGTGATCTCTCAAGGTGTGTGCTATTGTCTTTTCGCAGGTATTCTAGCCAAGGCCGTGACTTTCAATATCCCTTCAAAAATGATTGATCTTGGATCGTCCTTTGCTTCGTTTATCAACCTTTTCCATTATTCATGTATTCCTCTCTTTTAAATAATTGGTAGTGGATTTGTATCCGCCTAACATGTTGTACAAAGACATTCATAGTTGATTATATAATATCTTTTATTCTTTCAGTTTGTGGGTGAGATTAGTTAGCATTTGTTTTACTGCATTCACATCTTATGTATACATACGAGTATTCCCTATATTCGAGTATACTTCGTATGTACACATCTGGCATGTCTACGTACTTAGTCGTAAGTATTTTGGGACTGGGGTATTACATTGTGCACGGCCCACCGGAATCTAACTCTAGACATATGGTTGGGTTCATATAGTCAAACTGGACTTGTAGACATATAGTTTGATGACTTTTAGAGATCTTAGTTCTTGTACGCTTTTTGGTACAAAGCGGGTCCAATGATGGAACCTGAATTGACCCAAAATTACGATTTTGCTCCTGTGTCAAGAATTGGACTTATGGGTAGGCGATCTTAGACATTTTCTTTATGACAAAAATATTCTTGATGTTTATTTCAACATCTGGAGACATTTGTGAGAGTTGACGTTCACATCCTTTGCTTTCTAACAATCTGAGTTACTAGACTTTGCCAATTCTTCACACCACTCCAGATGTTAAAATAAACATCAAGAATATTGACTTAAAAAAAAATCTCCAGATGTGAGATATTGACTTAAAATAGTTAACCACCCCACTGATGTGAGATATTGTATATCTCTATGGCCATGACACTTGTGTATTACGACTTGTGAGTCTCATGTAGGACACAGACTTGCGTATTTGGTTGGCCTCCGATACGTATGGAACGTGCGACAGATTGGAATAACTGCTAATAGAAATATGCATGATTAGTGGACTTAGCACTTATTAGAGGTACATATGTGTTGTGGAGATAACACAGATAGACATGGGAGTTGGAGAGGATAGTTCATTAGCATATGGGCCACGTTATACTTTTCCTTTGTAAACCGAAAGCTCCGTTGGAGACACAGGTGAGATGACCCTCTCAGGTTTGCCACTGTCGTTTTGCAGGAACGTTTTGCGCTGAAGACCCTGATTTCCAAGCAGAAATTGTGTCGGGTCCCATTTATAGCCAGAGTGTCCATACATCGGAGGTTTGTTCTTAACTACATAGTCACAGTAGAATGGTTAGGCACCCTTTGCCTGCAGCTTTATTTTATTTCATCGTTATAACACATGTTATTTCTTGTATCTTGTTGCGTCTCTCTGAGGACCTTGTGATATCTCCAGGTATAGTTGAGTAGGATTATCTACAGGAGTATTGATCAACTTTGGATATGGCTTTTGTTGACGAGGAGATGTACCCTATTGATCAGTCCTGATCATGCCTTGGTGTTGGAGACATTTCTTTATTGTTTTTCCTTATCTTATGAGGACAGATTCCCTACTATCACAGACTTACATTATAGCTGTTTGGTAGTGGATTTGTCTCCACCCGACTATCTTCACATTCGTCTATTTATTCTTCATTAATGGATTTTATTTATCATATTTACTGTGGATGAGATAGACTTACCTGAGACTATTATTGTTATATTCACATTACAAGTTATGTATGTCTACGAAATTTCTATATATTGGATTATATTTCCATATATATACAGCTGGCATGAAATATTCCTAGTCCTAATATAAATGGGACTGGGGCATTACATATTTTTGTGGTGGCCTATGCAGGTCAAAAAATATCGTATTGGTTACGTAATTGTATTGATACGAGCCTGCACATAGGATTAGAAATTAGGATCTCATCCACATTATGTTATCCTTTCTTTTGATTTCATGTTTTGAACTCTTATTTGATTGTTTGATTTTCCTTCTATTTGAATCTATTCTAACATTTTTTTTGTGCCAGTAAAATGAATTCTCGAAGAGGGCGCGTCTCTCCTCGTGCTATTACATTTGGTTTTTCAATAACTCAAGAGGAACAGACTCCATCGCAATCTCCGGTGGCAACCCCATTTACTCCTTTCCAGCAGGGGTAGTCTCGCATGACTCTACCGACGGTGCAACAGTACTCCCAGATGTATGCACCATCGTCTGGGCAGTTCGAGCAACTAACTGCAGTACCCCAGAGAGGATACATACCACCACTACCTCCCCTATCGTTCCCTCAACAGATGTCCTTCACACCAATTCTATGTCAAGGGCAACCAATGGATGGCCAATAAATGTTCCAGATGTTTTATGCGATGGTGCAGGTCCAGTAGGTAATACAGCAGTAGATTCAGCAGTGACAGAATGAGTCACTTCGAGAGAGCATCGTGTCAGCTTTGGCACATACAGCACCACCAGCATATCAAGCGAGGGGCGAATCTAGTGCTGAGTTCTGAAAGATGATACCCAAGCCATTCTCGGGAAACGAGGACCCTACCAAAGTTCATGCATGGCTTACCAACATCGAGCATCAACGTGTAGCAGATGAACTTCCTAAAGAGAAGTGGATGATGGCCGTCAGGATACAGCTGACCGATAATACACACATTGGTGGGAGACTGAAGAGAAGAGACTAGGCCCTGAGCAAGCTACATGGGCAGAGTTTTCTAGACTCTTGCGGAAGATGTACATTCCAGCTACGAGACGAGCGGAACTCTGATACAAGTTTATATACCTTACTCAGGGTAGTAAGACAATAGAGGAGTACAACATGAAGTTCTTAAGATTTAGCCAACATGCACCATACTTGATCCAGTCGGAAGAGAAGAAGGCGAAGAAGTTCTATGATGGGCTTACCTTCGAGATGCAGAGACTAGTAGGATCCATAGCACCTATATCTTACTCAGCCGTTCTGTCACTCACCGTTCCCAAAATATGTATTTTTATACATGTACTGCTTGAATGTATTTAATTAATATTTATCATGCATTTGTTCTGTATTTAAATTCTTTAATTTCACGCTTATTAATTTTTCCTGTATTTTATTTTGCTGCTTTTGCTTTAGCTCTTGGTTTAGTCTGTTCATTTAAACCAGGGTGCAATGGATCGGGGAAGGTTCGCCGGCGGGGAGCGACGTCTGTGGGAGCGTCGGACAGAGGGTTTGGTTCGGGGTCGCGGCGGATGGGCTGGAAAGGGGCGGAGATCCGGCACGGCGGAGGTGGGTACGGTTAGGGTTTTCTATCTTTCCTTTTTTTTTCTCTTTATTTTTCTGGGATGGTGGTGACGATGGTGGAGCGGGGCTTGTGGCCGCCGGTTCAGGTGGTGGTGGTGCTGGGTTTAGGGAAGAAGGCTGGTAAATTTCGGCGATGGCTATGGTGGTCGAAAAAATAGCGGTGGTGGTGGTGATGAGGGTGAAGGTGGTCTGGTTGGTTGGGGAGATGCCGGAGGTGGTAGCCGGAGGTGGTGGTCGAGGTTGTGTGGTAGCCGCGGTGGTACGGGTCGGTTCGGCGAGATGGTTGGTCGTTAGGTTTGGTGGCTAGTAGGATCCATAGCACCTATAATGCTAGTAGGATCCATAGCACCTATAATGATAATTTCGAAAATAATAAATATTTATAAATATCCTTTTTGAATAATAAAATATTATTATGAACAAATTTTGAAAATTACATTTTTATTTAAAATAGACTAATAAATAATTACGAAATATATGTGTAGGTACAAAATGATGTTCTCATAATTATGCTTTTCTAGCATACAATAAAAGTATTATTTTTTATTAATAATTATGAGAAATGAAGACTTTATAAATAAAATAACAAACTTGAAAATTTTTGGAACGATAACAAAATAATTATTATGTATATTATTTTGAAACTTTTAAAAATAGAAAAATAATATTTTTAAAAATATCTACGCTCGCACATAATCGTACTCGTCGAGCAATTTCGAAAAATAAAATTTCATGCGCGACGTAAAATACGACTACGCGACGTACAATACAAAATTTTAAATTAGTACTAAATTTAATAAATAAAAAAAAGTAGAAATTTAGAAGTTTTACACTACTTGAGGTTGATAAACTTCTCTTGTAGCTCAAATTGCGCCACAACTCCATAGTACTTTGTCTTGAATCTTACGATAAAATCCACCCAAGCAACAGGACGTCTGATGTCCACTTCTTCTGATTCTCTCCAATCTCGTGCGAGGTCCGGAAGTAACAACTTCACTAAATCCACACGTTCTTCTGTCGGAACCTTAGTCGCTGTCAGAATAGCCTCAATGTCCTTAAGCCAAGCATCTGCTGAAATG
Organism: Iris pallida; assembly: GCA_029216955.1. Lineage (NCBI taxonomy): Eukaryota > Viridiplantae > Streptophyta > Magnoliopsida > Asparagales > Iridaceae > Iris > Iris pallida. The sequence continues at coordinate 75,644,882 of JANAVB010034417.1, forward strand.
GCATCTTTTGTGCCCTCGAAATGACGGAGGTTGTACTTACAAAATCTGGTTGATGCTCCTGAATCTGCCCTCACCCCTCTTTCCAAAGTCGTCTGCAATCCTTGGTTGATTAGTATATTCTGCTCTTGCAACTGAGCGTGCATGCGTTGCTGGGCCAACATCTGATGTTGCTGAGTAGCCATCATCCCTCTCATGATCTCCAGAAGGGCCGTTGTGTCCACTTCCACAGGGGTAGGTGGAACTATTGGTGGTGTTGGAACCTCCGAATACTGCGGTCCAGCGGCTGGTTCTACTATCACTTCTTCTTGGATAGTCTCTTGAGGTAGTACTGGCCCTTGTTGCTGACCAACATGGTCAAGTTGTCTGTGTTGCCCTTGTTGTTGTTGTCCAGTCCTGGCATATGCGGACGAAGTTCCCCTAAGAAAAGGGACAAGAGAACAATCAAAGGATCGGACAGGAAAGATCAATGAAGCAAAAGAATACTGGAATGTCAAACTAGAATCAAGAGTAACGAATCATGAGATCAAGAGAAAACATGTGTGATTGAGACATCCTATAAATCAAAACACCGCACAAGTCTGAAATCAGACCTGCATGGGCCACCACTAAAACCTTGTCACGCCCCAGGACCAGAATACTGGAGAGCGGGGAAATGACTCAGCCGGCTACGTATTACGGGTAGATGAATACCGTATAATACGATCAATGTTGCCTAAAAGACGAGTGGGTGCATACTACATGGAAGTCTTACTTGGGCTACTGAACATCTTTTGTCTCAATCATTCAACCAAGAAATAGTAAATAGAGAACATGTAAGATAAAGCAGTAAGTCGTCCCAAACGCTTGGTCAAAATGTTCTTGAGAATCTGGCTTTACAAAACATAGCCAGAGGATATAACAAGGTATACACAATCTTTATCAGCTGTAGTCTGACTTAGTTACAATTATGTAAAAGTAAGTACAAGATAATCCGACTAACATGTCAGTACCAAACGGCAAAAGTAAAGTAAATAGTAAAAACGAGAAGGGAAGCAAAAGACCCACTCATGTCCACCGGTGATCATTCCTCTAGTATTGACCATCTTGGAGGTGGAAGTAAGCTGAGTCCTCGGAAACAGGCTCTTGATCTGGCCATGCAAAACCAGAGAGTTAGACCTCTAATAGCAAGTACCGCAAGGAAGCACGATATGAAAAATTGGAACCAGTGATAAGAGTAGAAATATGATAAAGGGTTCCTACTTGCTACTGGGGTTCGTACAACATCACGACACTTCAAACCAACTTCCCAACCAAACAATGACAGAAGATGACCCGTCGTGTCCTGACGTTCTGCTCTCCTCAGCAGTTAACAGGGTAGGTACAGTGCACAAACAAATTAATTTAAAACGGCCATGCAACTACTACGGCTTGCTACTGTAAGTTCTAAGTTGCCCTGGAAGTATGCAATAAGGGATTCCTCAGTTCTTACTATATACAAGCAAGGCTAGTCTATCCAATAATCAATTGCACCAATCATGAATTAGACGAGTCCCAGTGGGACGCTCGTCATCAGTGTATATAACAATATAGGCAGATACCACTCCCTATCCGTGTGGCAGATTTGCAGTATCTGTGGGAACCAGCCGGCATGTTGGGGCACTAATCGTCCCAAAGATGACTACCATATATGAACTCGGGAATCCATTCACTCCATACAATTATTATTTTATTTAGCTTAATAGTCCCTATGTTGATTGAAATCCCATGCATGGATCATGGTCATTCAGAATAAGTACTTCTGTACATAGTACGATATGCACAACTCCTTAAATGATGCCCGTACGGCTAGGTTGTAGGTCTTACATAGCGTAATACAATAATCAATCCTAGCCATCGAATAATCATACCTTGACTGTAAGATGCATATGCTGCTTTTACAAAAAAATGGAAGTCAACATGTGTCCATTTGCCAAGTGTTCGGATCGGCTAGTCGATCACAATGGTTCATGGTTCATACATGAACGTGTCTCATTCAAGTCAATAAGACGACTAGCCAGTCTCTTAGTTCCAACTAGGAACGCTTGATCAATTATATGTCAAGGTAACAATCAATGTCAATCAAGGTCAATCTAGGACAAGAAACAGCCAAAAGTCACTATGGACGGCAATAGATGGATGCCCATCTATGCGGTTGGGTAAGTCAGAATCCTTCTATACGGCCATAATTGTGTCAGAATCCCATGCGGCTAAAAGCCTATACGGTAAACAGCCATGCGGTTGAGGCCTATACGGCTGAAGAGAAAGCAGTTCATGCGACAAGGAAGAAAACAGTCATGCGGCAAAGCCCTATACGGCTGGGTAAGTCAAAGCCATGCGGCTGCGGCTAGCAAAAAATGAGTCTCATACAGCTTCGGCTGCTGAAGCCATGCGTCCAGGAAAGTTCATGCGGCTAGGGCTAACTTGAGCCATGCGGCAAAGGAATAGAGTCTCATGCGGCCAGAATTATGCGGCTAAAAAAAATTCATGCGACAATAAACCAAGTGCCAAGCTTATGCGGCCAAAGGGACGGAGTCTCATGCTGCTCAGGGAACTGAATCTCATGCGGCTCAGGGCTACCAAGGCCATTCGGCCAGAAGCCCATGCGGCAATGGGCCATGCGGCCAGGAATGCATGAAGGCAGATGCTCTATGCGGCCAAGGGAAATGCAGCTGAAAGCTGCCACGGCCATGCGGCCAAGGCCATGTGGCTGAAAGGGAAACTGCCGCATGAAGGTCCAGGCGGACGGCTACTATTCTTCTTTTTACTTTTTGAGAAAAAGAACCATGGAATCTATGGCTTCCAAGCTCCACTAAACCTTCATTTAGGGTCTGAATCCAGACTTCCATAGGTCAAAATAGGGTAGAAAGAAATTCTGTACAACATAGAACTATCAAAACTCAAAAATAACATGGTTAGCTAGATCAAAACCTAAGAAATCTGAAAATGCAACAAACTTAGATCTACAAGTAATGAGCCATGGAAATTAAAAATGCTAAGTACTAGAGTGGCTTAGAATCTCGTGAGGAAGATAATGGAACAACAAAAATTGGAATCCATCACGAAGCAAGTTGTACTTGCCTAGCTCTGTAGGTTGGTGGAAGAGTAATGGAGGATGAAGAAGGAGTAAATGAGAGTAATGAAGAGAGAGAAAAGTATAAAAGTATTAATATCAAGCCAAGTCAAGATCTCTACCACCATTCCTTCATACAAGATCTAGGCCATCCACTCCTTATCATGATAAACCAAGCTAAACCAAATTGGTTTAAATGAACAGACTAAACTAAGCTACATGGGCAGAGTTTTCTAGACTCTTGCGGAAGATGTACATTCCAGCTACGAGACGAGCGGAACTCTGATACAAGTTTATATACCTTACTCAGGGTAGTAAGACAATAGAGGAGTACAACATGAAGTTCTTAAGATTTAGCCAACATGCACCATACTTGATCCAGCCGGAAGAGAAGAAGGCGAAGAAGTTCTATGATGGGCTTACCTTCGAGATGCAGAGGCTAGTAGGATCCATAGCACCTATATCTTACTCAGCCGTTCTGTCACTCACCGTTCCCAAAATACGTATCACAGATTCCCTACTATCACAGACTTACATTATAGCTGTTTGGTAGTGGATTTGTCTCCACCCGACTATCTTCACATTCGTCTATTTATTCTTCATTAATGGATTTTATTTATCATTATTGGTAATTTTGGAAAATATATTTGAAAATTTTGTGGCCATTTTAAATCTTGATTTGAATTTATACATTTATTTAAATAGTTAAATATTTGAAAATTTGATTTATCCTATTTGTTTTTAAACTAAAATTTAATTAGATTTAAATTGATTTGAATTGGATTTGGATTTAGATTTGATTGATTTTAAATTTGTAGCAAATTATCTAATTGGGTTTTAAAACTTATTCTAATCCTATCCTAATGGGAATTCCCACATCCTATAAATAGACAGGTACTCCTCCATTAATTCCACAAGCCAATTTTTTCTCCACAAATAATTTCCACCCACCGTGCACCGTGTCCGTGTCCCATCCACTATGTATTTTATTATACAAATACATCATTTTCGTGTCGGACACACCCCCGACATAATAAAACCTACAATTTTGACTTCCCGACTTTTTTTCCTAGTGCAGCCCCGTCCCATTGCCATTGTCCCACCATCGTACTACTACCTCCCTCGCAGGACATGACACCATCCCTTCTATTCCCGTCCGCCTCTCGAACACCACTGCCACCATCTCCTTGCCGCTCCTCCCCGGCGCCACCTAGCCACCAAACCTAACGACCAACCATCTCGCCGAACCATCCCGCACCACCGCGGTTATCACACAACCTCGACCACCACCTCCGGCTACCACCTCCGGCATCTCTCCAACCAACCAGACCACCTTCACCCTCATCACCACCACCACCGCTATTTTTTCGACCACCATAGCCATCGCCGGAATTTGCCAGCCTTCTTCCCTAAACCCAGCACCACCACCACCTGAACCGGCGGCCACAAGCCCCGCTCCACCATCGTCACCACCATCCCAAAAAAATAAAGAGAAAAAAAAGGAAGATAGAAAACCCTAACGGTACCCACCTCCGCCGCGCCGGATCTCCGCCCCCTTCCAGCCCATCCGCCGCGACCCCGAACCAAACCCTCTGCCCGACGCTCCCGCAGACGTCGCTTCCCGCCGGCGAACCTTCCCCGATTCTTCCCGTCCGCCTGCGCGCCCGGCGAGCCGCCGTCGCCGCTTCCAGATCCCGACCTGTCCCCGACTCCGGCGAGCCAGCGCCGCAGCGAGCGCCTGAGCCGCCGTCCTCTCCGCACGTCCGCGCGCCGCGCCCAGCCCGACGAACCGCCGTGCGCCCGTCTTCCATCTCTCCCGACGCAAACCCTCCACCGCCGAAAAATCAACACCGTCCACTCGCCGCTCCCTCTCCTCCCACGACCGCCGCTTCAAACCCTCGCCGCCCCTTTCTAACGCTCCGCCGGTCGTCTTTCCCTCCGCCTCCCGCCATCCACGCCGCCGACCGAACGATGCCGCCGCTCGTCTACTCCCCTTCCGCCCGAGCCCGCTCCGCTCCGTCGGGCGTCTTCCTCCGCTCACCGACCCTCCTTCCCTCTCCGCTCTCGGCACCAACCGCGTCCCACAGCTCCGCTGCCGCCCCCTCTCTATGCTCCTCTACTCTCTCTCTCTCTCTCTCTCCCGTTACTTCCTTTCTCCCCCCTTTCATTATTTCTTTCTTTAGGAAGAGATGGGCTTTTGTCCGTTTCTGTGGTATAATTTTGTTTTGTTTATTTATTAACTGTTTTTATTTTATTTTATATATTATCATTATTATTTAGTTTTTTTATTTTAACATTATTATTTAGTTATTATAATTTTGTTTACTGTTACATAATATTATTATTACTGTTATTATTATTATTATTATTATTATTAATATTATTATTATTTTAATTATCCTACTTAGTATAGAAGAAAAGCCAGCAGTTTGTTGATTTAAAATTTTTGGTTGTTTTAATTTTCAGTATTTTGATTAGTTTTGTTCTCTATTTGTTTCTTTTAATATCTATTATTATTATTATTAATATTATTTCATTATAATTATTATTGTTATTATTAATTATTGTTGTTTTTTTAATTGGGTCAATTATTTTATTTTACCAAGAACTTGTTATACAGTATGAATGGAGATTTGATAAATTAAAATATTACTATTCTATTTTTATTGTTGTTATACTAATAGTACAAATTATTATTTTAATTGTTTTATTTAATTTATTATTATTTTATATATATAGGTTCCATACTAAAATATTATTTTGACGAAACTTGGAGTTGTTGCTAGATTTTCGAGTATTCAATTAAATTTCTATTTTAATATAAAACCCTAATTTCAAGTATTATAAATAGCTCTCGAAAATCGTATATATATTATCCTTTTTTTTTTCTTTTCTTCTTTCTTTGACTTTTTCTCAATTCCATAACCAAGCCTATATTTCCTATTTGATCGCCAAATGCGTACTACTTTATGTCCACCCTAACCAATTTGACCCTTCTGGACCCAATGAAACTGTCCGTGCCACCATCAGAGGTTACCATGCATAGTTGTTGTACCGAAGTCGCAGATCGTGCCACCTGGATTATTGCACTACACCAGGCGTCCTACCAGGCAAGACACCTTGCCTTTACTGTTTAAATTTCTTGTTCAATATCATGCATGATTTTACTTATTCTAGAAAATATAAATTGTACTTGCAAATTATTATATTTTAGTTGCATATGGCTTAGAGTTAAGGGACCACCTTTGTTTGTGTCGTATTCATTGGCCCGACACTTGTGTATCACGAGTCACGAGTCTCATATAGATCTCGGACGTACGTATCGACTGGCCATCGGTGCGCACATGCCGTACGATAGGCAATAACTGCTAAATAGTTATGGTTGTCTAGAAGACTTATGTGGATTCAGCACGAGTAGTGCATGGGGAGGATGGAGACAGTTATTAGGTGCAGGGACTTTCACACCTTTACTTTTCTCTAGATGCCATTTGTGACTCAGTCGAGAGACTAGTGGACGTGCATTTATTTACTTTTCTCTAGATGCCACTAGTGCCTCGGTTGAAACACAAATGTGTCGTGCATTTACTTTCCTCTAGCTGTCGTTAGTGACTCACCCAAGAAGCTAGTGGCCGTGCATTTATTTTTCTCTAGACGCCCCTTAGTTCTCGTTCGAGTGCTAATGGGCCGTGCATTTACTTTTCTCTAGACGCCACTAGTGACTTGGTTGAAACGCTAACGTGCCGTGTTTCTAGCTTCGAGGGCCCTTGTGTGGAACGTTGTCTTCAAATTGCATTTTCACCTAGAATGGTTAAGGACCTTTATTTGTGTAGTCACATATATTTTTTTGTTGAGCTAACTTTATTCAGTTTATGGCATAATATTATGTGTCTTGTTACGTCCCTCTGAGGACCTGGTTGTCTTGCCAGGTGTGTGCTATTATCTTTCACAGGTGTTCTAGCTCTAGCCGTGTTCATCGCTATTTCTTCGATGATGATTGCGCTTGGATCGTCTTCACTTCGCTTGCCAAATTTATTTCATTTTTCATGTATTTTTCTCTTGATTGTTGGTAGTGGATTTGTCTCCGCCCAACATATTGTATCAAGACAATTTATTATCTTTATATGATGTCTTTTATTAATTTATTCTGTGTGGATGAGATTAGTTATGGTTCTACTGCATTTTACAGCTTATGTAATTATACGAGGCTTCCATATATTGGAGTATACTTCGTATAAATACAGCTGGCATGTCTACGTTCCTAGTCCTACGTATTTTGGGACTGGGGCGTTACATGTTTTTGTGGTGGCCCATGCAGGTCAAGATAAATTGTTTGGTTACTTCACCGTACCAAGCAAGCCGGCGTATAGGATTAGAAGTCTAGGATCTCATCCACATACTTGACCTCTTTCCTTGATTTTATCTACCGTTTGACTCATCAATGGCATCTTGCTTGCTTGCTTCCATCCCTATTCTTATCTTCCCTTCGTGCTTGCTAGGGAATGACCATACTAGTTAGTTGTCCCAAAACACCCTTACCTTAATTCTTTAAGTTGGGTAGAATACCCCACGACCTGACACCCCCTTGACCATTAAGGGAATACCAATAGTATTATCTAGACCATAGAGACTAGAGGAATTTAACCCATTTGGTCAACCAAACCTCGACGATAAAATCGTAGAATGATTGTGTAGGTATAAACAGGACTTAGATTCTTATGACTCTTAGACTATTTATATTTGGTTCTTATTTCATCTACCCTCGTGCCTATGTTTTACTATCTAAACTAATGATGCTAATGTAGCCTAGTTTTACAAGCTTATTCTTTTATCGTGCTTGTTCAAGACATATGTTAATTGGGTCGCTCCCACTAACATATTGTCTACTCAGAACCGGTGCATAATGGTCTGATCAACCAAGTGCATTTTGGTTCACTTTTGTCTATTACTCTACGTGGATAGAGACATAATTAAACTTGTCCTCTAAAGTCCCATCCACGACTGCCTTGACAATTCCCTTGAAATTATTCGATTGTCTTTGAATTACGTATTCGTATTAGATAACGCCCCCTTCGAATTCTGTCTTGCTTCGCCTTCATTTATTTTAGAAGGACGAAGGCGTTATACTAGATCTTCCTCTAGCCTTTCTATCGATTAAGACCATACCGCATTATTTTTCTATGATCTAGATCGCGATTTCTTACGGCATGATTTTGTTATCGATTGTTCCTCATCGATACCCCCTTGTTACTTCTCACCCCCTCCTAATTCTTAATTTCGAGGACGAAATTCTTTTAAGTTGGGTAGGATGTAAAACCTCTAAATTTCTACTATTTTTTTATTTATTAAATTTAGTACTGATTTAAAATTTTGTATTGTACGTCGCGTAGTCGTATTTTACGTCGCGCACGAAATTTTATTTTTCGAAATTGCTCGACGAGTGCGATTATGTACGAGCGTACATATTTTTAAAAATATTATTTTTCTATTTTTAAAAGTTTCAAAATAATATACATAATAATTATTTTGTTATCGTTCCAAAAATTTTCAAGTTTGTTATTTTATTTATAAAGTCTTCATTTCTCATAATTATTAATAAAAAAATAATACTTTTATTGTATGCTAGAAAAGCATAATTATGAGAACATCATTTTGTACCTACACATATATTTCGTAATTATTTATTAGTCTATTTTAAATAAAAATGTAATTTTCGAAATTTGTTCATAATAACATTTTATTATTCAAAAAGGATATTTATAAATATTTATTATTTTCGAAATTATCATTATTGGTAATTTTGGAAAATATATTTGAAAATTTTGTGGCCATTTTAAATCTTGATTTGAATTTATACATTTATTTAAATAGTTAAATATTTGAAAATTTGATTTATCCTATTCGTTTTTAAACTAAAATTTAATTAGATTTAAATTAATTTGAATTGGATTTGGATTTAGATTTGATTGATTTTAAATTTGTAGCAAATTATCTAATTGGGTTTTAAAACTTATTCTAATCCTATCCTAATGGGAATTCCCACATCCTATAAATAGGCAGGTACTCCTCCATTAATTCCACAAGCCAATTTTTCTCCACAAATAATTTCCACCCACCGTACACCGTGTCCGTGTCCCATCCACTATGTATTTTATTATACAAATACATCATTTTCGTGTCGGGCACACCCCCGACACAATAAAACCTACAATTTCGACTTCCCGACTTTTTTTCCTAGTGCAGCCCCGTCCCTTTGCCATCGTCCCACCATCGTACTACCACCTCCCTCGCAGGATATGACACCATCCCTTCTATTCCCGTCTGCCTCTCGAACACCACTGCCACCATCTCCTTGCCGCTCCTCCCCGGCGCCACCTAGCCACCAAACCTAACGACCAACCATCTCGCCGAACCGTCCGTACCACCGCGGCTACCACACAACCTCGACCACCACCTCCGGCTACCACCTCCGGCTACCACCTCCGGCATCTCCCCAACCAACCAGACCACCTTCACCCTCATCACCACCACCACCGCTATTTTTTCGACCACCATAGCCATCGCCGAAATTTGCCAGCCTTCTTCCCTAAACCCAGCACCACCACCACCTGAACCGGCGGCCACAAGCCCCGCTCCACCATCGTCACCACCATCCCAGAAAAATAAAGAGAAAAAAAAGGGAAGATAGAAAACCCTAACCGTACCCACCTCCGCCGTGCCGGATCTCCGCCCCCTTCCAGCCCATCCGTCGCGACCCCGAACCAAACCCTCTGTCCGACGCTCCCGCAGACGTCGCTCCCCGCCGGCGAACCTTCCTCGATTCTTCCCGTCCGCCTGCGCGCCCGGCGAGCCGCCGTCGCCGCTCCCAGATCCCGACCTGTCCCCGACTCCGGCGAGCCAGCGCCGCAGCGAGCGCCTGAGCCGCCGTCCTCTCCGCACGTCCGCGCGCCGCGCCCAGCCCGACGAACCGTCGCACACCCGTCTTCCATCTCTCCCGACGCAAACCCTCCACCGTCGGAAAATCAACACCGCCCACTCGCCGCTCCCTCTCCTCCCACGACCGCCGCTTCAAACCCTCGCCGCCCCTTTCTAACGCTCCGCCGGTCGTCTTTCCCTCCGCCTCCCGCCATCCGCGCCGCCGACCGAACGATGCCGCCGCTCGTCTACTCCCCTTCCGCCCGAGCCCGCTCCGTTCCGCCGGCGTCTTCCTCCGCTCACCGACCCTCCTTCCCTCTCCGCTCTCGGCACCAACCGCGTCCCACAGCTCCGCTGCCGCCCCCTCTCTGTGCTCCTCTACTCTCTCTCTCTCTCTCTCCCCTTACTTCCTTTCTCCCCCCTTTCATTATTTCTTTCTTTAGGAAGAGATGGGATTTTGTCCGTTTCTGTGGTATAAATTTTTTTGTTTATTTATTAACTGTTTTCTTTTTTCTTTTTTTTTATATATTATTATTATTATTATTTAGTTTTTTTTATTTTAACATTATTATTTACTTATTATAATTTTGTTTACTGTTACATAATATTATTATTATTGTTATTATTATTATTATTAATATTATTATTATTATTTTAATTATCCTACTTAGTATAGAAGAAAAGCCAGCAGTTTGTTGATTTAAAATTTTTGGTTGTTTTAATTTTCAGTATTTTGATTAGTTTTGTTCTCTATTTGTTTCTTTTAATATCTATTATTATTATTAATATTATTTCATTATAATTATTATTTTTATTATTAATTATTGTTGTTTTCTTAATTGGGTCAATTATTTTATTTTACCAAGAACTTGTTATACAGTATGAATGGAGATTTGATAAATTAAAATATTACTATTCTATTTTTATTGTTGTTATACTAATAGTACAAATTTTTATTTTAATTGTTTTATTTAATTTATTATTATTTTATATATATAGGTTCCATACTAAAATATTATTTTGACGAAACATGGAGTTGTTGCTAGATTTTCGAGTATTCAATTAAATTTTTATTTTATTATAAAACCCTAATTTCAAGTATTATAAATAGCTCTCGAAAATCGTATATATATTATCCATTTTTTTTTCTTCTTTTTTGACTTTTTCTCAATTCCATAACCAAGCCTATATTTCCTATTCGATCGCCAAGTGCGTACTACTTTATGTCCACCCTAACCAATTTGACCCTTCTGGACCCAATGAAACTGTCCGTGCCACCATCAGAGGTCACCATGCATAGTTGTTGTACCGAAGTCGCAGATCGTGCCACCTGGATCATTGCACTACACCAGGCGTCCTACCAGGCAAGACACCTTGCCTTCACTGTTTAAATTTCTTGCTCAATATCATGCATGATTTTACTTATTCTAGAAAATATAAATTATACTTGCAAATTATTATATTTTAGTTGCATATGGCTTAGAGTTAAGGGACCACCTTTGTTTGTGTCGCATTCATTGGCCCGACACTTGTGTATCACGAGTCACGAGTCTCATATAGATCTCAGACGTACGTATCGACTGGCCATCGGTGCGCACATGCCGTGCGATAGGCAATAACTGCTAAATAGTTATGGTTGTCTAGAAGACTTAGCGACTTAGCAGTTATTAGGAATGTCGTGATGTGGATTTAGCACGAGTAGTGCATGGGGAGGGTGGAGACAGTTATTAGGTGCAGGGGCTTTTACACCTTTACTTTTCTCTAGATGCCATTTGTGACTCAGTCGAGAGACTAGTGGACGTGCATTTATTTACTTTTCTCTAGATGCCACTAGTGCCTCGGTTGAAACACAAATGTGCCGTGCATTTACTTTACTCTAGCTGCCGTTAGTGACTCATCCAAGAAGCTAGTGGCCGTGTATTTATTTTTCTCTAGACGCCCCTTAGTTCTCGTTCGAGTGCTAATGGGCCGCGCATTTACTTTTCTCTAGACGCCACTAGTGACTTGGTTGAAACGCTAACGTGCCGTGTTTCTAGCTTCGAGGGCCCTTGTGTGGAACGTTGTCTTCAAATTGTATTTTCACCTAGAATGGTTAAGGACCTTTATTTGTGTAGTCACATATATTTTTCTGTTGAGTTAACTTTATTCAGTTTATGGCATGATATTATGTGTCTTGTTACGTCCCTCTGAGGACCTGGTTGTCTTGCCAGGTGTGTGCTATTATCTTTCGCAGGTGCTCTAGCTCTAGCCGTGTTCATCGCTATTTCTTCGAGGATGATTGCGCTTGGATCGTCTTCGCTTCGCTTGCCAAATTTATTTCATTTTTCATGTATTTTTCTCTTGATTGTTGGTAGTGGATTTGTCTCCGCCCAACATATTGTATCAAGACAATTCATTATCTTTATATGATGTCTTTTATTTATTTATTCTGTGTGGATGAGATTAATTATGGTTCTACTGCATTTTACAGCTTATGTAATTATACGAGGCTTCCATATATTGGAGTATACTTCGTATAAATACAGCTGGCATGTCTACGTTCCTAGTCCTACGTATTTTGAGACTGGAGCGTTACAAGTAGGTTGGCAAGACAGTGGATGCTTATGCAGCAGAGTTTTGCAGACTGAGTAGGTTCGCACCAGAGATGGTAGCAACAGAGAGCCAGAGGGCTATGAGGTTTCAGCAAGGTTTTCATCTTGAACTCTTGCAATTGATAGAGGGGCACAACTACCAGACTTTTGATGAGGTGTTGAAGGCAACCCGAAGGCATGAGATCACCATTCAGAGGATCACAGCAAGGACTAGAGGTCCGAAGAGATCTTACAATCAGATTGAAGGAGGAGGGAGAGTAGTGCCCCGAGTTACACCATCTCCTGGCGTTCGCATTAACGATGTGGCATTGCGAGGGCCAGCACCACCAACGAGGCAACAACAGCTACAGAGGAAGAACCAGCAACCCCCAATGAGCTGCACTTATTGTGGGAAGGTAGGGCACACTAGAGATGTGTGTCGGACATTGAACGGACAGTGCTTGATATGTGGAAATCCAGATCATTAGGTTTCCACCTGTCCTATGAATTCGAGGTCAGGAGGACCAGTACAATTTCCTGCTCTGCCAGCACCAGGGGCAGGCCCGTATCGAGGACCAGCGGTGGCAGTGAGACCGTTGGCACAGCGTCCGTTGACATCACAGGCTCAGATGTTTCGGCAACAGTGACCGTTGATGCAGCAGCAACAACATAGACCACCCCAGCATCACCAAGGCAGGGGCCAGCGGCAGCACCAGGCTAGGCCGCTGTAGAAGCATTGAAATTAACAAGAAAAGCCCATACGGCTCAGACAGAAAGAGCCTCATGCGGCTCAGGAATCCGTTAGACATTCATGCGGTTCAAAAGTTCTTTAAAGCCTCATACGGCTCGGATAGCTCCATGCAGCTCAGGAAGGAGCCACGTGACCCTAAACAGTTCATCTCTACAGCTGGCCATAAAGCAACTGTCTCATTAAATGTCCTAACGGCAGCTCTAACATAAAGGCGAAGTGACAACTCTGACATAAAGCTGAAATGATAGCACTGACATGATGGCGTGCTCCTAGGGAAAAGAAGAAAATCTTTTATAGCTGGCATGATCCGCCAAGTCCAAAGCTCCCTATGCGGCAGCCACTCCTATGCGGCTGTCACCCCTATGCGGTTGCTCTTTTCATGCGGTTGCTCTCTTCATACGGCAGTCTCCTTCATGCAGCTGCCCCCTTCATGCGGCTGCCCCCTTCATGCGACTGCCACCTTCATGCGGCTGCCACATTCATGCGGCTGCCTCCTTCATGCGGCTGCCTCCTTCGCAAGGCTGCGATCATCATGCGGCTATCCCCTTCATGCGGCTGCTACCCTCATGCGACTGCTACATTCATGCGGCTAGGAGTGTGGGGGGCCACCCATATGCGATTCATTTAGAGACCGCATTCATGTGGCTCTGTCAGGCCGTCCCACTCACGACAGTTGAGACACGTGGCGGTCCTCATGACAGTTGAGACACGTGGCGATCCTCATGACAGTTGAGACATGTGGCATTCTTATCTCCTCGGAGTTATGGCTGCTAGCAAATGATAACAACCCAGATTTGTTATAATCATCATAATTACTCGGATCAAATCAGATCTGTTGTAATTAAGCAAATTAAACACGTGGCAGGAGATCCGAGCTTGTCATGAGAAATTATGAAGATTCATTGTAATCAGCATTAATTGCCCATACGTATTTGGCATAATCAAAAATTAACTGTCCAGATGTGATGCAATCAAGATTAATGGTCCAAATTATTGGCCGCCGACTTTTTAAAGGGCAATCATTACAAACCCTAATGATCACACCCCACTCCTATAAATAGCAAGGTGCCATTTCCTTATAAGGGAGACTCTCTCCACCCGGCTGGACACACAGAGAGACAAAGGCACGTACAGAAGATTCTCCCCAGATATCCCAAGAGCATTTTTTTATCAGAGCCAAGGCTACGTTCGATTGTCCAAGGAGTAAGACAGAGCTGCCGTCGCTTTCCCGAGCCTCTATCGTCACCCTCCAGAGTCAAAAATAAACAATCGTACTTAGATTGTTGTACCTAGATTTTCATTCCTAGGTTTTCTTTGTACGAGCAAGTTTGTATTGTGAGTCTAAGTTCAGTCTCCTATATAATTATTCTGTACTTTTAAAATCAATGGCAAACACGATGGCAACTCTGCTGGGGGCTAACTTCGCCACGGCTGAGGAGTTGGTGACGCAATCGGACGCAGCCAAACTTAGCTCCACTCAACAAATGCTTGTCGCCCGGTTCGACTAGCAGGCGTTTGAAGAAATGCTCTCCGAGGGAAGCGTTGTCCCGGTCTAGCGACGAGCCCGTACGAAGAAGGCCCGCAGAGAGTGGAGGCCTAAATCATTCGCTCCTCCGTAAGCTCTCGAAGAAGTACTCTCTGTTGCCTAAGATGACGGGGAAGACTCTCATGCGGGCCACTTCAGGCCACAGAGGACTCTGCTGTCCCCAAGTTCGACAGAGGAAAATACTGCGATGCTGGACTTGCAGGGGCAAAGAAGAATTCTGTGCGGTACAAAAAGAAGTCACATGAGAGTGCCAGCCACATGAAAACTCATGCGGCCACAGAAGCTAGCCGCATGCAGGAGGCTTATGCGGCCATAACATCTAGCCGCATATAGAAGGGTCATGCGACCACACATGCAAGCCGCATGCAGTCAGCCTGTACGGCCACCAAACCCAGCCGCATACAGACTGCTTATAAGGCCACTGTTCCTAGCCACATACAGAAGGGTCATGCGGCCACACATGTCAGCCGCATACAGACAGCCTACACGGCCACCAAACCCACCCGCATACCATCTGCTCCATGCAGATCACGATCAGTCTTCGACCGCCTCTCAGGCGATCCTGGCCCCAGATGCTCTCATGTGCCAATCTCTGTGGACTCTTCCTACTATGCACTCTCAGGTGCTAGAAGGAAGGAGTCTCGGGTAGGGCGGGTTCGTCGAGCTTAGACAGCTGCCCCAACTTCTGACTATCAGGGCGTCCCGCTGACTATTACGCGGGCCCCTGATGGAAAGTTGTATAAAATTATCCGTGTCCAGCTCTCGGAGGCCAACAAACGAGATAGTTACCAAGAATCTTCCAACAATGATCAGGGGCCAGTACTCGTACTACCCCTACATCAAGGAGCAGGCAGGATGCCAACACACTCATATGCTTAGAACTCCTGGGCACACAAAACGGGTGACTTGCGTAACATAATTCTTCATAAACGCAAGGAAAGAGACGAAGACTCGGTGTACAGAAAGTCCTGTCAGGGACATTAATGCACCCAAATCATTGTCAACTGCTGCTGTAACAAGGCGACAGTACGAGAAGACTGGCAGTCCGTCTTCCAACGGCTGCAACACCCAAGTTCAGAAGACAAGGCGCTTCTCGTCGCCTTCTCCAATTCTGCTCTGAAGATTCCTAGCAGCGGGAGAGGGAAGAAAACAAATTTCTCCAGTCCAAAAATTTCAACCGGCGTATCCAAGAGACTCTCTTCTAAGCGGTTGTCTACCACCGTTACAGGAGGAGTCTACCAAGGTACTCGTTCAAAGACGAAATCTGCCACAATTGGAGATTCATCGTCCGCAGCTCTGGGAGGCATTGGAGCCGAGGGTAGCACTCCCCCAAATATTCATGACAATCCGGTTCACCCAACAGATGCAGCAGATCCCGACGTCCCCGAGGACGTCCACAACTCTCAAGATGAGGCAAGCTCTGAAGCTGGGGGTACCACTCCTTCTGAGTCCAAACCAGAAAAGAATATTCCGATATACCTTGACGATTTCTCGGTACAAGGGTATGACTCAGAGGGCACATCCTCCACCGTTCCTTCCATCTCTTCTCATGTGAGGACGATGTTCATGACGGACAGCAACCAAGAAGGTCCTAATAATCGCCAACGCATCGACACCCTGGAGGCCATACTTCATGCCTTGGTCAAGTCCGTAGACGAGATCAAAGCGGCCCTTCCAAGTCTGCATGAAAGAACATTTGGCCAAACAAACATGGGACCCGTGGCCAATGCGGACTCGAACTCAGCCGCAGCAAACCCGGGTGATAATCCTCCTGAAATATCGGCTTCCACCGCTGCAGACGAGGCCAGGAAGGCAAGAAGAGAAGTCCAGGAGCTCCGGGTCATGTTCCACGCCTGAGAAAACTGTCAGGACCTCAGGATACAACAACCGTATCCTGCTGCATGGAGAGAGGTTCCCTTCCCACCAAGATATAAACCATTCAACATCAATCCGTATGATGGAAAGACATCTGCAAGCAGGTATATCACCTACTTCGAAGTCACAACCGACTATCTGCCTCATGACGATGCCATTCTCACACGGTTGTTCATCGGGGCACTGGAGGAGGTCGTCTTCGACTGGTACCGCAACTTGCCGGACAACTGCATCCATTCCTTCGCTGGCTTCAAACGCATGTTCCTAGAGAGGTTTTATGAAGTAGGACAAGACGTGACAATGTCCACCCTCATGGATGTTGTCCAGGGAGAAAAGGAGCTGACTAGGAACTATATTAAGCGGTTTCGTCAAACCGCGATGAAGTTGCCTTCCGGTAACCCTGATTCCTCCTTAATTGAAATTTGCCAAAAGAGGCTGCTTCCCACAATCAGCCTCTGGATGGGAGAAAGTTAATTTAAGGATTGGAAGACTTTCATTATCAGTGCCACTAGCGCAGAAGACAAATTGAAGAAAGCTCGCCAATTGGGATTGCACGTCTCAGAAGGTGAGAAAAAAGGCAAACGCCCTAGCACCAACAACAACAATGGTGGTAACCCCTCCAACAATCTAGACAGCAAGGACAAACAGGCTATGGTGGCCGACACAGCCCCAAAGCCCGAATCAAAGCCAGCAGAAAAGCAGTGGCCTCAGATGACCTACTCCTTCGAGGACGGCCATGTTAAGCCCATCTTGGACATGCTCATACAAGGAGGCCGGATTCAGCTCCCTCCTCCAAGGCGTAAACCTCGTCCGACAGAAATAGAGAGCCCTAAGTACTGCCACAACCATCGCTATGTTCACCATGCTACACAAGACTGCTACCAACTGAAGCGATACATCCAGCATCTCATCGACTCTAAGGCCTGGGCCATTGATTTCGAAGAGGTGACCGTAGCAGCCAACATGGTGTCTGTATAATTCTTCAACTTCCTTCCGACAAAGACTCAAGATGGAGTAGTGCCCGTCCCTAGAGTAAGGATGGAGGTCGCTAACCTTCCACCTCCCCGAGACCAGGCTGCTGGTCTAGTGCCCCTTACCACATCACGAGGAAAGGTCATGTGGGTCCATCCGGACCTGGTACCTGAAGTGACTCAGTCCACACCACCCTCCACCAGCAAGAAGAAGAGTAGGAAAGTCAAATCATGCCGCACAATCTCGACAGAGGTCGAAGAAGCTACTTCTGTTGTTATCCGCTCTGGTGCATAATTCTAACCCACACCGGGTAACTCGGCTGAAGATCATCAGCCGACAGCTGCTAATGCTCCAGGACCCTCTCAGCCTTCGACGACCGACAAGCCTAGGCCGAAGGAGACTCGCTTCGACAAACCGCTCCGAAAAGAGATGCCTCAAGGGCTGGAGAGGCCCTACCACTTTGACATCTTGGCACAATTGGCCAACACACCGGCCAAATTGTCGCTATATGAGCTCCTGAGACTCTCCAAAGATGTTCACGTCGTACTGAGCGAGACACTCCAGAATGTCGACACATATCTGGCTCAGTCCAATCTCACTGGGGAAAGCTCGCCTGCAGATCTCTAGGACAGCGCTTGCACAGGCACAATGCCCAACATCGTCTTCACTCTGTAGGATATACTTATCACGAAAAACCTGCACGATTGCCCTCTATATTATACTGGGTACATTAGCGATATCAAGGTGGATCAGATGCATATTGACCCTAGTTCTTCCATAAGCATCATCCCGAATAGTTTGCTTCACCATCTGTGCATCCCAATGCATCGCCTGATGCCGACAAGCACCGCCATCAGCGGTTTCAATTCAGACAGAAGCTATCCGATCGGAAAGATTCGCTTGAAGTGCCAAATCGGCAACCTTCAGTCAGAAGTGACCTGTTATGTCATAGATACGGATACGTCTTACAATATTCTCCTAGGGCGTCCTTGGATACATGATTACATGATTGTGCTTTCCATACTGTACCAGTGCTTCAAGTACGTCGACAAGTATGGCTTCGGGAAGACAGAATTTGCTGACATTGATCCCTTTAAAGGGGTCGAATCCTACTACTCCGACTCATGCTTGTACGAGAAGTCGAAAAGATATCTAGTCGAAGGAGATACTCAAGCGCCAACTGAGGCGACAATTGGATCGGCAGAACATCTGACGATCCACCTTAAAGGCCGTAAACCTGGCAGAACTGCACCACTTACAGCCACTCTGCGTAAGGATGCAATCAGCCTATCTGCACAAAAGGTGTAGATGATAATCCGACTGCCAAGATCTGGCCAAGCATCAAGACCCATGACAGAGCCACTAACATCAGGCTGTCTAGAGCTAGCCAGCAACAAATAGAGGAGCTCAATCCATCTGTCAAGCCGATAACGATTCGTCTTTCCAGAATGAATCGGCAGCCAAGCGCTAAGCCGGAGACTGCTAGCCAGCCTACAACTCCCCGCCCAGCACCAAGCACCAAACTGGGGGTGGCTAGTACGCCAACGACTCCACGTTATGCTCCACCCATAGAGCCCCTGATGATTAAGCTGTCCAAGTCATCCTCCCAGTCTTCATTGACACAGGGGGTGGTTGAAGAAGACCCATAGTTGACCAAGTATGTGGCTACTCACACTAACGTTCCATCCGCAGATGATGTAATCCCACTGGAACAGATACCTTACTTTATCAATAAAGGGTTATCTTTGAACTTCCTCGAGCTTAATAAGCTTTGCACAATATATGCTACGAAACACGGTATAGGCACCCACCTGCACACAAAGGTAACAAATGTCTACACCGTAAATCAACTTACTCCAGTGGAAGACGCTTACCGCATAATCGAGAGAGAGGATCATCCAATCATCTTCGGCCGGAAGAATGATCCACAACCCTTCAGAATAGAATAAGTTGAGCTCGAACCCGACACTGGAAGACTGCCCCTTTATCTGTATAGTTTTCGATCCAAGTACCTCATGCAAAAACAGGGGTATGATCTGGAAACTACACCAGGCTTGAACTACGGCACTGGACGGTGATTACCCTTACAATTGCCTGTCCCAGCTGGGAAACCACGGGATTACTGCAACAAGACCAGATATGGGCTAGGTTATGTTACACCCGCGACGACCCCTGAAAGCTTGGATGAAGAATGCGACTGGCATTCACACTCAACCGGATCACCAACTTCTGATTCGAATATCAGCATTGGGGAAGTATTCCGATAAGTCTTGTCCGTCAATATGGTATTTGCCAACGCCTACGAAGAAGATGAAGACATTCCTGAACTTTTTGAGTTGGAGCCGTGGGCATAACAGCTAGATGTGGAATAGAAGAAGCGGTTCGAGCAAAGAGAGCCTCCTACCGAAGATGAGGTTATACAAGTTGATCTCGGTGATGAGTCCTCTCCAAATCCTATATTCGTCAGCAAGAATATGACAGACGAAGAGCGAGAATCACTACTACAACTCGTCAGAGAATACATCGACGTGTTCGTCTAGAGCTACGAAGACATGCCGGGACTGAACCCCGAAGTTGCACTCCACAAACTTAACATTCGTCCAGACGCAAAACCAGTCAAGCAACAACAACGACGGTTCCGCCCGGACATCATGAACTCCATCGAAGCTGAGGTCAACAAACTAATAGCCAGCGACTTCATCCGGAAAGAGCAACATCCAGACTGGGTCGCCAATATAGTACTAGTTCTCAAGAAGAATGAGAAGATTCGAATCTGCATCGACTTCCGAAATCTAAACGAAGCATGTCCCAAGGATGAGTTTTCCCTCCCTATCACAGACATCATGATTGACAACACCTACGACTTTGAGCGTATGTCATTCATGGATGGTTTCTCGGGGTACAACCAAATCAAGATATTTCCTGATGACGAAAAGCATATATCATTTCGAATACCAATTGGCACATTTTGCTACACAGTCATGCCTTTCGGGTTAAGAAACGCTGGCGCCACCTATCAAAGAGCTATGAGCATCATCTTTAGAGACCACCTGCGCAAGATAGTGGAACGCTACGTTGACGACATCGCCGTCAAGAGCCGTTCTAAAGGAGATCATCTGCTTGACCTGAGGACAGTGTTCGACCTGATGCGAGCGCACAATTTGAAGATGAATCCCACAAAATCCTTCTTGGGTGTATCCAGCGGGAAGTTCTTGGGTTTAATCATTACTTCCTAGGGTATCCACATAGACCCTGAGAAGATGAAGGCAATTATGGAGATGGGTCCCCCAAGAAATCTTCGTGAACTCTGTGGCCTTCAAGGGAGGCTGGCCTACATCAGGAGGTTTATTTCCAACCTCTTCGGACGATGTCGGCCATTCACCCACCTCATGAAGAAGGGCGTTTCATTCGTATGGGATGAAGGATGCCAGCGCGCCTTCGACAGCATCAAAGAATATCTAACGAACCCTCCAGTCCTGGTAGCCCCGGTTGTTGGAAGACCATTCCTGCTCTATGTACGAGCGATGGAACATTCTTTCGGTGCTCTGCTAGCACAAAACAACGATGCAGGCCATAAGCAAGCTATATATTATCTCAGTCGAATGATGATGGGGCCGGAGCATCGATATACTGCCGTAGAGAAGGAGTGCCTTGCTCTGGTGTTTGCCATTCAGAAGACGCGACACTACGTCACGGGACAAACTATCCATGTCGTATCAAGAGTCAACCCCCTCAGGGTCCTCATGACCAAGCCAGGTGCACTCAGCTCTCGCCTCGCTACCTAGGAGATTTTATTGTCTTCCTACCACATGATCTTCGTCCCGTAGAAGGCTGTTAAAGGTCAAGCTCTAGCAGACTTTTTAGCAGCTCATCCAGGTTCAAAGTCAGCCCGAATAGACGAAGAGATTCCAGATGAGGTCGTCGATTCAAATGTGGCCTCTCATGATGTCGTATGGCGAATGTTCTTCGAAGGTGCTTCTAGAACTGGGCCCAAAGATAATATCGTCGCCGGAGTCGGAGTGGTACTGATTTCTCCCACCGGGTTGGTGATCAATCGGGCGTATTCCCTCACGGAGCCCTATTCAAATAATATGGCCGAGTACAATGCTTTGTTCATTGGCCTCCGACTTGTAAAGGAGCTGGGGGTAGAGTACCTTGAAGCATAAGGCGATTCGCAGCTAATCGTTAACCAAATCTGGGGCTCATATGAAGTGCGTCATGAAGACATGATCCCTTATCACCAAATAGCGATTGACATCATCTCATCCTTAGAAGGATTCTTTATAGAACACGTTCCCAGACTCCAGAACATTGAAGCCGATGCCCTAGTATGCCTTGCCGCTTCCATAGCAGTTCTGAATCATGCTCACCACTTGGTTGACATCATAGGCCGTGAGTTGGTCTGTCCCAGAAATAATGTTCAGTATGTTGAAAGCTACTCCACGCTGACAATCGATGAAGCACCAGACTGGAGACAACCATTCTTCGACTTTGTAGTCTACGACGTCCTGCTAGAGAATCCGAAGGAAGCCACTTCTATCAGAAGACGTTCCCTTAGATTCTTCTATGATACGGAGACGAAAATGCTATATCGACGATCATACGATGGATCACTGCTTCGATGTCTGTCAAATACAGAACCAAGGAAGCTGTACATGAAGCTCACGATGGCATCTGTGGAGCCTATCAGCCTGGCCTGAAACTACAGAATCGCCTTCGCCGAATGGGCTACTACTGGCCCACGATGGTTGCCGATGCGATAGACTATGCAAGAAAGTGCAAAGCCTGTCAAGTCCACATAGATTTTATCCACCAGCCATCTGAGTTCCTACATCCGAAGGAGGCATCCTGGCCATCCAAAGTATGGGGAATGGACATCATTGGTCCAATTACTCCGCCTTCGTTCCGAGGATAACGCTTCATACTCGTAATCACAGATTACTTCTCCAAATGGGCGGAGGCTATTCTGCTGGTAGAAGTCAAGACTTCAAACGTAATCAGCTTCCTCAAGCATCACGTTATCTACTGCTTTGGACTGCCACGAAGGATCATCCACGATAATGGTCCGCAGGTCGCAAGCCACGCCTTCTATCGGTTTTGCGACAAACACCGAATCTAGAATATTGCTTCAACACCATACAACCCGACGACTAATGGTTTGGTTGAAGCATTCAATAAAACAATCATCAAGCTTCTCAAAAAGTTTGTGTCATCCAATAAACGTGACTGGAATGAGAAGCTTGGCGAATGCTTGTAGGCGTACCGCACTACTGTACGGACGGCCACCGAGAACACGCCATTCTCTCTGGTATATGGAAGTGAGGTAGTTCTCCCACTGAAGACTCAAATCCCCTCACTCCGTGTCGCTCTCACCTATCGGCTGACGACAGATGATAATCACCATCACCGACTATAAGAGTTGGAGGCCCTAGATGAGAAGCGCCTGTTAGCTCAACAACGAATCGAGCTGTACCAAGCCCGTATCTCCGGAACCTTCAACAAGAAGGTAAAAATTAGAACATTCCAAGTGGGCGATCTTGTTCTGGCAGTTCGGAGGCCGATGGTTATAACTCACAAAACCGCCGACAAGTTCCAGCCAAAGTGGGAAGGCCCGTTCATCATCGATGCTGTATTCTCCAATGGTGCTTACTGCCTCACAAAACAAATGGAGACTTGCTCATGTTGCCCATCAACGGCAAGTTCTTGAAGAAGTATTACGTATGAAACGACATCCTCCAGATTTCCCAAGGCGTTAGGTTATGTACCCTCTGGTACCGCTGAACCTACATCCCGACTACAGATTTCCCAGAATGACGAGTTATGTACCCTTTGGTACCACTGAACTCACATTCTGACTCCAAATTTCCCAGAATGACGAGTTATGTACCCCTTGGTACCACTGAACTCACATTCCGACTCTAAATTTCCTAGGGTGTTAGGTTATGTACCCTTTGGTACCGTTGAACCTACATTCTGATTCCACATATCCCAAATTGTTGAGTTATGTACCTCTGGTACCGCTGAACTTACGTTCCAATCCCAAATTTCCCAGATTGTTGAGTTATGTACCCGCAAGTACCGCTGAACTCACACTCTAGTCACTACAGATAAATCTACATCGTATCTTTTAGATAGTAAGTCATGTATGATCATACCTCTGAACTTTCCTCCTAAAAGAGCTCCCTCCCCATGATCCAATACCCGCACTTTCAGTACATAAACAGGGTAACAGATCCACAGATTTTTTGAAACAACCACGTCGATGTTACCTCTGAGTTGTTTCCCTTCCATAAAAAACAAACCGCCCCCTCACATAGAACTTTCACGTCCTTATTACCTTTGAGTCGTTCTATGTATCCCTTTATGGAGCCCACTCCTGCCATGTCCTTATTACCTCTGAGTGGGAAGGCTCCATCGAAGAAACCCTCATATTTACCACGTCCTCATTACCTCTGAGTAAGTATGTTGGTTTATCTCTTGACTTATTATCCGTACCCACGAACGGAGTACGCCAAGGATAATAGGCCCACAAATGTCCTCTGTTGACCACAAATGTCCTCTATTGACCACAAATGTCCTCAGTTGACCACAAATGTCCCCAGGTGACCACAAATGTCCTCTGTTGACCGCAAATTTCTCATCATACCCCGGGAGCCCAGCTGCTCCATGGCATTCTTTCTTCCGATACCGAAAACTTCTATGGCTACCTCACTATGGAATTTTCTAAGTATCCCCATCAACTTGTTATCCGTACCTGAAACCAAGGTATGCCAGGGGTAGCAAGTCCACAACAGTCCCCCAGTGGGGCGAATACGGCAACCCCACAAACACAATAAGCAGTACAAATGAAGGGCAGAATAAAACATACTCTTTTATTTGAAATTCAAAAGTACTACATGTTCTGGGGACCGTGTCCCCCTCAAGAAAGGAAAAGAACAAAAACAAAAGAAGGAAAAAAGCCAACTAGGGTTCGACAATACACAATTCCATAAGACGGTCCCTCAGCAAGACAGTTGGCCGCTCGAACCCCTGCCTGGCCCGACGCTCGACCTCCTGAGCCAGTCGCTCCGCGTCTTCTAGGTGCGCATGAGCCTGCCAGCCATCCTCAAGCTTCTTCAAAGCACGCTCCAGGCTAGCAGAAGCTCGAGAGACCCTTTCGGCCTCCTGAACGATCAGACTCCAAAAAGGCCAGCTTCCTCAGGAGTTCGAGGATCTGCTCCCTGGTATCAATTACTCCGCGAGAGACAGCCGCTTCCCGAGCTAGGCAATTCTCACTCCTGCAGCTCAGTTGATTATATTGAAGAGATAGGTCACCGAGATCCTTCATTATAACCGGCTTGGACTTATCTCGTGTAGCCCTTACTGTAATGCCTGTTGTTCGTATTACGTATTTGGAATACGTATACGTATTTTATCTTGTAATTGCATATCTCCTTGGTTTGGCTTGGCTTGTTTACTCTCGGTTTGGGTTGGCTTGGTTCGGCCGGCCCAATGCTTGGTTCATCATGGGCCAAGGGTGGAACACCTTAGCCTATGCTTCTCCTTCATTTCCACCACAACCCTCCCTCTTTATTATCCCCACCAACCTTCTCTCTCCTCCATAATTCTCATTTACTTCTCCTACCCCCACCATTACTCTTCTCCACCAACCAAAAACACCATAGGCAAGTACAACTTGCTTCCACAAGAGAACTCCTTTTGATGGTTTCATTAGCTTCTCCTCATGATTCTAGACCACATTAGAACTTGTTATTTTCTATTTTGAGGCTTTATTTCTTGTAGATCTAGAGTTTTGTTACCTTCGGATTTTGGTGGTTTTGATCTATTAAACTCCTTTGTTTTCAAGTTTTGATGGTTCCATGTTGTAGAGAATTTTATTCTACCCAATTTTGACCTTTGGAAAGTTGGATTCGGACTTATTTTGACCAAGATATGGACAATTGAAGCTTAGATTCAACTTTGGAGTTCTTGCTGTTCTTGCCATTTGGAGAAGACAGTGAACAGTGAGCTAGCTTTTAGCTTATGCCGCTGAGCTGTACGCTGCTCTTTAGCGAGCGTACGCTAGCCTTCGTACGCTGCTCTTTAGCGAGCGTACGCTAGCCTTCGTATGCTGCTCTTTAGCGAGCGTACGCTAGCCTTCGTACGCTAGCCTTCGTACGCTGCTCTTTAGCGAGCGTACGCTAGCCTTCGTACGCTACTCTTTAGCGAGCGTACGCTAGCCTTCGTACGCTGCTCTTTAGCGAGCGTACGCTAGCCTTCGTACGCTGCTCTTTAGTGAGCGTACGCTCACCTTGATACGTTGCCTGTTGGCAGCGTGTCTTGAGCGTACGCTAGCTTGAGCGTACGCATGCCTTGGTACGCTAGCTTAAGCGAGCAAGGCGTACGCTGGCCCCTTTCGTACGCTAGCTCGAGCGTACGCAGACCTGAGCGTACGCTAGCCTGAGCATAGCCTGGCTTGAGCGTAGCCTGATTACCCTTGATCTTCTATAGCCCTGTATATTGATATTTTATTAGATATTTAACGTCCATTTTATATCCTTACGCCTTTTGTCCTGAACTTGATAATCACGAATTTACTTAATATGTTTGGAATTGATAATTGAGCATGGCGTGATAGTGACCCGTAGTGGTGCACTCCTGACATAATAACCTGACATGACTTGATAGTGGCCCGTCGTGGCGCACTCCTGACAAGTATACTTGACATGATAAACTTGACATGATATATCTGATAGCTGTTGTGACGGCTACCTGACATGACATGACCTGTATAATGGCCGGACACCGTGGGCGATTGTGTTTGTACAAATAATCCAGTCCTGTCTTGCATCATGTCTAGGAGGGGACTCCTGAGTACCACGGTCAGGAGTACCTACTAAAATGGACTAAGGTTAACAACTAGATTAATACATTATTCATGAAGAGATTTTCCAGCTACAGGCAATCCCGTTACCTGGGCACGCTTGGGATCTGTAGCCTGTCGTCGAGTAGGGCACATTTCCAGCACACTGTCATGTGTTGTACCCTTCAAACTGCTTAAGGGTACATGCGTTTCCTGGACGATGTACCCACCTGAATTCAACCCTAATCTCTCGACCTGGGTGACCTGGATGGTCTGCAGGGCTTATGGCTGTGGAATAATCTCACTGCATCTTGTTAGTAATTAGGCTTGTGACAACCCTAGTTAGTTAAAGTATCAAGCCGTAGTTCTTGCTTGGCCGTAAAGTGATTGGATGGAGTCTAACCAGTCTAGTCTTGCCCTGACCCTGTTCCAGACTATTGAATGACCAGAATGCTTATATTTATTTTACCGATAAATGGTGAGAAACCAAGCTCCGTTCAGACGAAGGGTTACAACCCCGGTCCTTGTTTGGTTTACGGTTGTAACCTGGCTATCTGAATAGTTCCATGGTTATCTCGTCGTATATCATCCTGATATGTTTCCTTTTATTCCAGTCCTTATTTTATTTATATTTATATTCCTGTGCTGATTGCTGGTTTTAGTTCTTAAGTGAAGCCTCCTTTGTGGCACTTGCTCTTTCTGGGGTCTGACCCAGCTGGTTTTGTGTGGCCAGATTTTGGAGCAGCTCCAGAGGATCTATCGACTTCCCAGCCAGATGGTGGCCACTAGACGAAACCCTAGCAACGAGTGGGTTATTTTTGGCTCTTCCGCTCTATTGTAAAAATATTCTTTTGAGGCGTTTAGCCGACGAGCACCTGTTTAGCTCGGTTGTACTTACTTACTGTCTGCCTACGGGCTGTAACATGATTAACAAATCCTAGGGTTGATCATGTATGACTGAACTCTTGCTAGTCCTAACATTTTGTAACGACTAGCTTCATGATCAGCTGAATATGTAATATTTGGGATGCCTTATTATTGTATATTTAATGATCATACATCTTGTGACTTTTACTTACTTGCTTGTGATTGAGACACTAGGCTTGTTCATAACCTTAAGAGACTGTTGGCTTGTAGATAAACCCTCATGTATCCTAGACAGCCGTGACCGTATAGCGAGATGGAATCCATTTCAATATACGTAGCTGGCTATGTCTGCCCCCGCTCTCCAGTATTCTGGTTCTGGGGCGTGACATGGTTTAAGCGGTGGCCCATGCAGGTCTTTTAAATCAAGATATGTGAGGGTTTACCGAATAGATGTCTCAATCAGTATTCTTCCTTGATCTCTGCTCGTATCTTCTGAATCTCTGGATTCTTCTCCTGATCATATGCTTGTATCGTTGATCTGTCCTGGTCCTTCCTTATTGTTCCCTATGTCGTCTTCTTCATCGGCATTGTTCGTGGTCCTACCGATCAGCAAGGCGGAGCATCTCCCGCGGACCAGCAGCAACCTGGAGACCACGCCCAGCATTCCGGAGTAGCTTCCAGAGTCGTGCCTTCTGGCGGAGAGCCACCAGTCCAGCCAGTTCAACCTGTAGAATATGATGACGGCACTTTGGTAGGTCTCGTCAGGACCTTGATAGCTTCCCAAGACCGGCGTGGAGATGCCTTGGAACAGGCAGTGACGGATGCTTTGACCCGGGGTGGTCATCAGGGTAACAGCGCTGCCAACAGCTTCAAGCGCTTGAACCCTCCATTCTTCGACGGTAGTGAAGATGCTATCGCGGCAGATGCATGGCTTCAGGACACAGAAGTGATTCTAGAAGCAGCCAGGACCCCAGAGAACGAGAAGGTGGCCGTTGTGCGCCTGCAGTTGTTAGATCTTGCCCGCAGCTGGTGGGCAGCACAGGCTGTTGGGTTAGCAGCCCCCATTGCTTGGGCAGTATTCAGAGAGAGATTCCAGACCAAGTATTTCGATGCCGTGGCTCGGTATGATCTGCAGACGAGGTTTACCAATCTGAAGCAAGGAGGCAGAACGGTCGATGGATATGCGGCCGAGTTTTCCAGACTCAGTCGGTTTGCTCCCACTTTGGTGGCAACCGAGTATGATAGAGCCCAGCGGTTCCAGCAGGGACTTCACCTGGAGATCTTGTTGGCAGTTGAGTAGTTTGAGCATCAGACTTTCGATGCAGTCTTGAGAGCAGCCCGGAGGCATGAGTATACCTCCCAGAGGATTGTGGATAGGGCCGGGGGTCGGAAGAGATCTCACGGTCAGATGAATCAGTCTTCAGCACCAGCCCCGGCAGCCAGGGCCTTGACTATTGGAGCTCCGAGGCGAGCGGCCTCAGTAACGTCAGTTCAGCATTCAACTCCGACGTACCCTCAGCAGCAGAAGCAGAAGCAATCTTCCGCAGTGGGTTGTTCTCATTGTGGGAAGCCAGGCCATGTGGTGGCAGAATGTCGCAGGGTACAGGGATTGTGTCTGGCTTGTGGAGCACCAGACCATAAGGTTGGATCCTGCCCGAACAGGGGTGGTTCATCCTCGTCCAACCTTTCTAGCTCTTCGGTGAGAGGACCCGTACCGGTCTAGCAGCAACAGCAGCAGTATCCATTGCCGAGGCCCTTGCCGCCTCAGTCCCAGGCATTTCAGCAACAGAGCCCCCAGCAGTATGCGCAAGCCCAGGTCTTGAGTCAGAGTAGGCAGCGAGGAATTCAGCAGAGGGGACCAGCACCCCGAGGGCATGGTCAGGCTATGGTGATGACCATGGAGGAAGGATTGGCACCAGGAGAGGTAGTGGCAGGTACTATTCTCGTCAACTCCTTTCCAGCTTCAGCTTTATTTGATTCTGGTGCATCGTATTCATTTATGTCTGCACGATTCGCGACACGGGTAGAATTGGAGCCCGAGTCATTATCAGTAAGGCTTAATATACTTACTGGTAACGGACTTGTGGGAGTAGATAGAGTGTTTTCTTCGTGTCGGATCGTAGTTAGCGGTAGAGAATTCCCCGCTAGATTGATAGAGTTCCCGAGGGCCGATTATGATGTGGTCTTAGGGATGAATTGGTTGAGGAACCAGTATGCTAGAATAGACTGCTATATTGGTAGGGTTGTTTTTAGCATTCCATGAGAGCCGGAGTTTTTTTTCTCTCGAGGTGAGGTTGAGTCATCTCCTCCAGTATTGCGGATGGCAGTAGCAGCAGTTCAGTTGCCCAGGAGAGTGGATGAGTTCCCAGATGTTTTTCCAGAGGAGCTTCCAGGTATGCCTCCGGAGCGGGAGATCGAGTTCACTATAGACTTGATTCCCGGGACAGCCCTAGTGTCAGAGAGAGTATACAGGATGGCACCGTCAGAGTTTGAGATATTGTACAAGATGATTGAAGAACTCAGAACCAAAGGATTCATTCGTGCTAGTGGATCGCCTTGGGGAGCCCCGATGCTTCTTGTGAAAAAGAAGGATGGTACGTCCAGGTTATGTGTTGATTATCGTACCTTGAACTCAGTAACAATTAAGAACAGATACCCTCTTTCGAGGATAGATGACTTGTTTGATCAACTCAAGGGGGCATCAGTATTCTCAAAGATTGATTTGCGCTCAGGTTATCACCAGATCAGAGTCAGAGAACAGGACATCCCGAAGACAGCTTTTAGATTGAGATATGGGCATTGGGAGTTCCTTGTTATGCCTTTTAGAGCAACCAATGCGCCGGCCGTATTCATGGACCTCATGAATCGCATCTTCATGCCTTACTTGGATCAGTTTGTGATCGTGTTCTTGGATGACATCCTGGTCTACAGCAAGAGTGAGGCAGAGCATAAGCAGTATCTCCGTATAGTTCTTCAGACTCTCAGGGAGCACCAGCTGTATGCCAAGTTCAGTAAATACGAGTTCTGGCTCGACCGTATTTCGTACTTGGGTCATATCATCACCAGAGGAGGAGTAGAAGTGGATCCCCAAAAGATTGTAGCTATTGAGTCATGGCCAGTACCCAGCACCGTTGCAGAAGTTCGTAGTTTTCTTGGATTGGCTGGCTATTACCGACGATTTGTTTCAGACTTTGCTCGGATTTTAGCGCCATTGACCCAGTTGACCCACAAGGATGCGCAGTTTGCTTGGACAACAGAGTATCAGAGTTCTTTTGAGCAGTTGAAGCGAGGATTGATAACAGCCCCTATTCTTACGCTTCCAGATGGAACCGGAGGATTTTCCTTGTATTATGATGCTTCAGGCAGAGGTTTAGGATGTGTTCTGATGCAGCATGGAAAGGTAATAGCTTATACGTCACGACAACTTCGTGATCATGAGAGGAATTACCCAACCCATGACTTGGAGCTGGCAGCAGTGGTGTTTGCACTTAAGTTGTGGAGGCACTACTTGGACGAAGATAGGGTGGAGATTTTCATCGACCACAAGAGCCTGAAGTATGTTTTCACCCAGAAGGATCTTAACATGCGTCAGAGGAGGTGGCTGGAGCTTCTTGTGGATTATGATGTCAGCTTGCAGTATCATCCTGGGAAGGCCAATGTCGTAGCAGATGCATTGAGCAGGAGAGCCGGAGCTTATTTCCTAACAGCGCAACCAGAGCTGTTAGCAGATCTTCAGAAGATGGGTATAGAAGTTGTTCTTCCTTCCAGTGTGGCGTTGATGGCCAGCATGCAAGTTCAGTCCACTATAGTCGAGAGGATCCAGATGGCGCAGTCAGCAGATTCTAAGCTTCAGCGACTCAGAGCAGAGTGTGAAGCAGGACGAAGACCAGAGTTATGTATTCATGAGGATGGTACACTTAGGCATGGTAAGCATCTTTGTGTACCCAATGGAGATATCAGACAGGAGATCATGTCAGAGGCACACAGTTCTCAGTATTCCATCCATCCTGGCAGTACGAAGATGTACCGTGATATCCGGCAGCATTTCTGGTGGAATGGCATGAAGCGGGAGATAGCTCGGTTTGTCTCTCGGTGTTTGGTTTGCCAACAAGTTAAAGCCGAACATCAGAGACCGGCTGGACTTCTTCAGCCCTTACCGATTCCAGAATGGAAGTGGGAGCATGTGACCATGGATTTCGTGACTGGATTACCTAGATCCCCAGCTAGTAGAGATGCTATTTGGGTCATTGTGGATAGGCTTACCAAGGTAGCGCACTTTCTCCCGTTCAGAGTTGGTCAGTCGACGGCTCAGCTAGCAGAGATGTACCTCAGACAGATTGTCAGATTGCACGGTGTCCCAGTCAGTATCACCTCAGACCGAGATTCAAGGTTTACGTCGCACTTTTGGCGTAGCTTACAAGAGAGTTTGGGAACTCATCTCCAGTTCAGTTCGGCATATCACCCGCAGACAGATGGCCAGTCGGAGCGCACGATCCAGACTCTTGAAGACATGTTGCGGTCTTACACACTTGACTTCGGTGGTTCATGGGAAGATCATTTGCAGCTAGTAGAATTCTCATACAACAATAGTTTCCAGGCCAGTATCCAGATGGCACCGTTCGAGGCACTGTATGGCAGGAAGTGCAGATCCCCGCTAGCCTGGGATGATGTAGGAGAGAGACAGATGCTCGGTCCAGAAATGATTGCTCAGACCGTTGAAGTAGTCAGGCGAGTCAGAAATCACCTTCGAGTTGCCCAAGATCGCCAGCGCCATTGGGCCGATTCTCATCGGCGTCCTCTCGAGTTCTCGGTCGGCGATCATGTATTCCTGAGGATTTCGCCTAACCGTGGCGTCATTCGTTTCGGCGTACGGGGAAAGCATAGTCCTAGGTATATAGGACCGTTTGACATTCTGGAGCGAGTAGGAGATGTATCCTATCGTCTCGCTCTTCCACCGTCGCTAAGCGAGGTGCATGACGTGTTCCATGTATCCCAATTACGACGGTATATCCCGGACCCGAGCCACATCCTGGATCATTCGGAATTGATTCTTGGTACCAACCTTTCGTATGAGGAGAGGCCCGTGTCTATATTGGATCGAAGAGAGAAAATCATCAAGAACAAGACTATCAAGTTAGTCCGAGTTGCTTGGGGTCATCACTCTTTGGGGGAGTCAACGTGGGAGCGTGAGGATGATATCCGATCACGATATCCCGACTTGTTTGACTCGTGAGGTATAATATCTTTCTTATGCCTCATGCCATCAATTCTTTGCTTGCATGATTGATTGATTGCCTAGTATAATTGCCTGTGAATAGTGTAGCTTGTTCTTGTCCCTCTAGCCTCTTAATTAAATTCCGAGGACAGAATTCTTTTAAGGTGGGTAGAGTTGTAATGCCTGTTGTTCGTATTACGTATTTGGAATACGTATACGTATTTTATCTTGTAATTGCATATCTCTTTGGTTTGGCTTGGCTTGTTTACTCTCGGTTTGGGTTGGCTTGGTTCGGCCGGCCCAATGCTTGGTTCATCATGGGCCAAGGGTGGAACACCTTAGCCTATGCTTCTTCTTCATTTCCACCACAACCCTCCCTCTTTATTATCCCCACCAACCTTCTCTCTCCTCCATAATTCTCATTTACTTCTCCTACCCCCACCATAACTCTTCTCCACCAACCAAGAACACCATAGGCAAGTGCAACTTGCTTCCACAAGAGAACTCCTTTTGATGGTTTCATTAGCTTCTCCTCATGATTCTAGACCACATTAGAACTTGTCATTTTCCATTTTGAGGCTTTATTTCTTGTAGATCTAGAGTTTTGTTACCTTCAGATTTTGGTGGTTTTGATCTATTAAACTCCTTTGTTTTCAAGTTTTGATGGTTCTATGTTGTAGAGAATTTCATTCTACCCAATTTTGACCTTTGGAAAGTTGGATTCGGACTTGTTTTGACCAAGATATGGACAATTGAAGCTTAGATTCAACTTTGGAGTTCTTGCTGTTCTTGCCATTTGGAGAAGATAGTGAACAGTGAGCTAGCTTTTAGCTTATGCCGCTGAGCTGTACGCTGCTCTTTAGCGAGCGTACGCTAGCCTTCGTACGCTGCTCTTTAGCGAGCGTACGCTAGCCTTCGTACGCTGCTCTTTAGCGAGCGTACGTAGGCTTCGTACGCTGCTCTTTAGCGAGCGTACGCTAGCCTTCGTACGCTGCTCTTTAGCGAGCGTACGCTAGCCTTCGTACGCTGCTCTTTAGTGAGCATACGCTGACCTTGATACGCTGCCTGTTGGCAGCGTGTCTTGAGCGTACGCTAGCTTGAGCGTACGCGTGCCTTGGTACACTAGCTTAAGCGAGCAAGGCGTACGCTGGCCCCTTTCGTACGCTAGCTCGAGCGTACGCAGACCTGAGCGTACGCTAGCCTGAGCATAGCCTGGCTTGAGCGTAGCCTGATTACCCTTAATCTTCTATAGCCCTGTATATTGATATTTTATTAGATATTTAACGTCCATTTTATATCCTTACGCCTTTTGTCCTGAACTTGATAATCACGAATTTACTTAATATGTTTGGAATTGATAATTGAGCATGACGTGATAGTGACCCGTAGTGGTGCACTCCTGACATAATAACCTGACATGACTTGATAGTGGCCCGTCGTGGCACACTCCTGACAAGTATACTTGACATGATAAACCTGACATGATATATCTGATAGCTGTTGCGACGGCTACCTGACATGACATGACCTGTATAATGGCCGGACACCGTGGGCGATTGTGTTTGTACAAATAATCCAGTCCTGTCTTGCATCATGTCTAGGAGGGGACTCCTGAGTACCACGGTCAGGAGTACCTACTAAAATAGACTAAGGTTAACAACTAGATTAATACATTAGTCATGAAGAGATTTTCCAGCTACAGGCAATCCCGTTACCTGGGCGCGCTTGGGATCTGTAGCCTGCCGTCGAGTAGGGCACATTTCCAGCACACTGTCATGTGTTGCACCCTTCAAACTGCTTAAGGGTACATGCGTTTCCTGGACGATGTACCCACCTGAATTCAACCCTAATCTCTCGACCTGGGTGACCTGGATGGTCTGCAGGGCTTGTGGCTGTAGAATAATCTCACTGCATCTTGTTAGTAATTAGGCTTGTGACAACCCTAGTTAGTTAAAGTATCAAGCCGTAGTTCTTGCTTAGCCGTGAAGTGATTGGATGGAGTCTAACCAGTCTAGTCTTGCCCTGACCCTGTTCCAGACTATTGAATGACCAGAATGCTTGTATTTATTTTACCGATAAATGGTGAGAAACCAAGCTCCGTTCAGACGAAGGGTTACAACCCCGGTCCTTGTTTGGTTTACGGGTTGTAACCTGGCTATCTGAATAGTTCCATGGTTTTCTCGTCGTATATCATCCTGATATGTTTCCTTTTATTCCAGTCCTTATTTTATTTATATTTATATTCCTGTGCTGATTGCTGGTTTTAGTTCTTAAGTGAAGCCTCCTTTGTGGCACTTGCTCTTTCTGGGGTCTGACCCAGCTGGTTTTGTGTGGCCAGGCCAGATTTCGGAGTAGCTCCAGAGGATCTACCGACTTCCCAGCCAGATGGTGGCCACTAGACGGAACCCTGGCAACGAGTGGGTTATTTTTGGCTCTCCCGCTCTATTGTAAAAATATTCTTTTGAGGCGTTTAGCCGACGAGCACCTGTTTAGCTCGGTTGCACTTACTTACTGTCTGCCTACGGGCTGTAACATGATTAACAAATCCTAGGGTTGATCATGTATGACTGAACTCTTGCTAGTCCTAACATTTTGTAACGACTAGCTTCATGATCAGCTGAATATGTAATATTTGGGACGCCTTATTATTGTATATTTAATGATCATACATCTTGTGACTTTTACTTACTTGCTTGTGATTGAGACACTAGGCTTGTTCATGACCTTAAGAGACTGTTGGCTTGTAGATAAACCCTCATGTATCCTAGACAGCCGTAACCGTATAGCGAGATAGAATCCATTTCAATATATGTAGCTGGCTATGTCTGCCCCCGCTCTCCAGTATTCTGGTTCTGGGGCGTGACACTTACCTTCTCCAGGACAGTGGTAAGGAAGCCCCGCTCCTGATCTATTACTGCAGACAGATCAGCTTGTCGTAGCACTTGAAACTGGACCACGAGCTGATCAACCTCTAATAGTTTGGGCTCCAGAAGCGCAGCTATCCCTGCCCCACCAGGAAGGGATTTAAGAATGTCAATCTGGCCTCGGGCATATTATCGGGCCAAAGCAAAGGGGGTCCCCCGCTTCACAGCAGCTTCGACCCCTCTCTTCAAGTGGTGGTAGAAACTGTCAACCATATCCTGTGACGCCTCATCTAGAACTTCCATAGAGGACGATGTCAGAGGAAGTGTAGCTGACAGTGTCGAAGAAGATGCACCAGAACTTGCCACCCCTGCCACCAGAGAAATAAATTTCGAGCAAAAAGACGCATGGATAGCAGCTAGCTCATCCTCCGCGGCTCAGAGAACCTGGATACTCGGCAAGGGGAGAGGTCGACCCCCGAAGCTACATGAGCAGAGGAGGACGCAGGGATCATGGCTCCTTACCCCGGCTGTGCCGCCACCTGATCTCCCGAACTCGATCCGGCAGGAGACCCCTCAATATAAGTTGGAAGGGGAGGGGACACACTCCCTCCCACCAGATTCCCGCTGGTAGGGTCTTCCCTGACAATACCCGTCATTGGCAGTGAAGAGGCAGGACCTGTATGTCCAGAGCAATCATCAATCAACATAACCTGAAGGATGTGATGATAGAGCAATGGGCCTCCTCACTAGTCAAAATTTGGCTTATCTTACCACGGAAGGATTGTGAAGGATGAGGCTCATTCACAGCTGCCATAATCCCCTCACCAGCAACCTCCAAGCCAAATTCAGCTGGCTCTTCTGCCCCAGCCGCCCCGGAAGGAGATACGACAGGATCAGTGTCACCCTGTTGAAATTCAACGGTCTCGAGGACGGGTTCAGTGTAGCCCCCGTCGTCCTGGTTCGAGACCTCAGCAATGTAAGATCTCTCAGCCGCCACCGAGAGGGCCCCGGCAGAAATAATCTTGGCACACATGTCATTAATCAAAGTATCCAGGACCGGATTAACTTCGAAAACAGTGGTTGGTTCTCGAGAGTCCGACTCTTCCAACGCCTACAGAGAATAGAAAAATGATTAGGCCATAGTTCAAGAAAAGAAAGGGCTAAAGAAGGAGAGGGTCACAATTTAACTCACCTTCGAAACAGCATCATTACCTTCGCCTCTCTTTTTAATGAGCAGCCCACGACGTCTTACCGCAGCCTGCTTCACGGAGAAGGATACGCCACTAATAAAATCATACTTGTCTCGCTTGCGTGAAGAGACAGGCGCAACGGGCGGCTGATTCGCCACTACCTCACCAGGCACAACAGGCGGCTGATCTGCCACCATCTCATCAGGCACAACAGGCGGCTGATCCGCCCCAACATCTTCCATAGGATGGGAAGAGTTATCTGCCTCATGTTCGTCATTCTCTTCATCCGTATTGGTGGACTCCGAGTCAGGAATGAGAACTGTGTTCACCCTTCTCTTCCTCGTCTTAGACCCCTTGGGCTTCTCCGCTAAGCCAGTACCCACAATGAAGCTGGTACTCGGGTCAAAATTAATGGGAGGCTTGCTCGCCGTAACATGGTATAGGGCCGCCATATACAAAATCTCCCCTGGCGCCTCACCATCAGGAACCGAAAAAGTGGTTCGGGTATAAACCGTGTCATAATAGTGCCATGCCCTGATACCATCCAGGACGCTACCTTCAAAGCCCAGAAAAGAGCTGGGACTGTCAAAGAACAGCTGGCTATACCCAAACTGGCAGGAGAACCTGCTGGGCAAGTAGGGCTCCAGGTAGAAGTTATTGCGGTTACGATATACTAGGTGCGTTGGACGAATATTACGCAACCAAAGGAGCATTTTCTCAGGTAAGAGAAGAGGAGGTCCGCTACCATCAACATGTACGCTCCTCACTTCTTCAGTAGTAAAATGAGGAGCAGACACAAAAAAGTCGTATCCGTCCACTCTCGCCAGCGCCCTCCGACAGGCTGGCATAGTGCTGCACTCCCAAGACTGA
This sequence comes from Iris pallida, assembly GCA_029216955.1. NCBI lineage: Eukaryota > Viridiplantae > Streptophyta > Magnoliopsida > Asparagales > Iridaceae > Iris > Iris pallida. The sequence goes on from JANAVB010034417.1 coordinate 75,682,444, forward strand.
TGGTGGAATCGGAAAATGAAAGCATCATCAGCCGTAACGTCGTCTTCTGCTCTAGGCCTCATCAAAGACCGGTAGTTCATTAACAGCCACCCCATTAGATAATGGTATGGCCGCTTTATGTGCTCAAAATCCATCGCCGTGTCATGGGCGATGACCTTGGAAGAAAAGGTGCGAAGGCCATGGTGTATGCTGTATACCATGGCCGGAAGAAGGGCCAGTCAGACCCCGAAGACCAGCTTTACGGCGGAGAGGATAAAGTGGCGGCTGATCCTCTCAATGGAACCTGCCCCTCCTGAGACCACGCAATTACGTAGCCACACCATCAGAAATCCTGCAAGGAGCGCCTTCTCCGACAGTCGCTGAGTACCATGATAAAAATAACTAAAGGAGTCAGTTTGACTCCCGAATATGTCGCCCGTGGACCTCGATCTCTTGGCGGTCGATGCCAGGTTTTGTACCTCCTCCGAGGTTTGAGGATCACAGGAAGAAACCCGGCCTGAGGCACCTAGTGTGAAAAGGTATGAGACCCAGGACCTGGTGTGAGGAGTGCTCCCTTTCGAGCTACCATCTTTCTTGATGGCCGTCTGGTGACAAGTACTATGGTGACATAACAATTCCCGATATATGGCAACAAAGCCCGGGAACTGCCGATCCAAATCCTCGAGCTCTTCGCTTGTAGGGGTGTACAATTCAAAGACTTTGTCTCCCCAGGGCAGCTTGGAGATAACGTACATCTCGTGAAGAGCGAGTCCCAGCTCCCCTCCAGGTGTGAAGAAGGTTCCCGTCCGCCGGTTATACATCTCTAGGAGAGCCATGAACAATGGCTTATTTATGGGTAGACCATGACAGGTGCCCCGAATGGCGTGGTAGAGGCCGATCTCATGCAGGGGATTCTTATACTTCTGCAGAATCTACGTGGTCAAGTTGGCCCACGCAGGGATCGGGTTTATCCAGCTCAGCAACGCCAGCCGGCCGACGGGATAGGACCATTCTTGAGCAAGCTGGTTCAAGAAGGTGTCAGCTTGAAAAAATATGAAATTGGGACCCGGTACGTTTATGAAGGTACCCGGAGCCAGTCCCATCACGTACCGACTGACCGGTTCCCTTCCCGCATATACTGATCTCAAATTCCTGTTGTAATGGATGTTTCCCACAAACATTTCCGACTTGGCTGGAGTCAAGGGGTCCACCATCTTTCTGTCCAGTGGCAACATATTGAATCATAACAGAGGAAAATGACGCTCTATCGGAGGGATATGGATCTCCACCCCGTCAAGAGTAAAGTCATAGCTCTTGGATATATCCAGCACTCGGGTGTTCTTTACAGACAAAGCATCCCCAAAGAGGAACGCCGGCTTCAGGTATTTTCCCTCCAATTGCCCCGCGTTCATCATGGCGCAGAGAAAGTAAAAGGGCTGGTTCTTGATAGCATTTAGCCTCTCCAAAGGCTCTTTTGGAAGCCGGTTCGTCACATACTCGACTATGTGGTCATATCGATAGCCCATAGCAGATTGGGCACGACCCACCAGAGGCTCTCCCACTGCATTAACTGGCAGATTCATTGAAGAAGGACAAAAGAAACAAATTAAAAGATGACTAAAACAAAACCACCGAGTGTTTTGGCTTATGCGGTCCAGTCCACATGAGCTTATGCGGCTCTGTTTAAAGAGGAGCTTATGCGGCTCTGATTAAAGACGAGCTTATGCGATTATGTTTTAAAAGAGCTCATGCCGCTCTGTTCAAACATGAGCTTATGCGGCACTAATTAGCGTAAGCTTATGCGGCTCTGTTTCGCGGAGGGCGTACGCGGTTCTACTTAGCTGAGCATTATGCGGCTCACTTCAGAGGAGCTTATGTGGCTCGGTTTAGCACAGCCTTATGTGGCCCAGTCTAGATGAGCTAATGCGGTCCTGTTTAAGGGGGCTTCATGTGGTTCGATTCAGAGAGATTTATGTGGCTCTGTTCGACGGGTCATTATGTGGTTCAGTTTGTGAAGTGTCTATGCGGCTACTAGATAAACTCCCATGTGGCTCGAATATAGGGTATACCCCCATGCGGCTCGGACGTGGGACATACATGTGGCCCATACAATTTGAACAGTTCGATGAAAACGAGAGACGCATTAAAGGCTTGTGCATAAAGCATGCAACAGAGCCGTGTTTTTTAGGGTTTCGAAGTATACGATCCGCCCAAATCCTTACCAGCAATGATGGGGTGAACTTCAGGCGCCGTGGCTGACGAAGAAGCCACTCCCTTACCCTTCGCCGTGGCCTTGGAAGACTTGGGGGCCATTGTTGATTGATGAGCGGAGAAGGAAGACGAAGATAGCAACCTAGGGCAAGAAGAGTTGAAGACAGAAGAAAGTAAAGAAGTCTCTTTGACCAAAAACGCTCCTATTTATAGGCAGAAGGAGGAGGAGGGACTCTTTGATCCGCGTGCTGCATAAAAACAAAATCGACTCTTCGGTCATCGAGAAAAATGATATTTAAAACCAACCCTTCTCTACCAAAATTTGTCGATTTAGCAACGGTAAGATCCGTCGCCCGTCCGACAGGAATTTGTATTAGCGACCGATCACTGATGGGTCTTGGCCAAAATAATCCGTCGACAATCAGCTCGTCGCTAATAAAAGTCCGTCGCTACGTAGTCGTCCAGCGACAGATTAGCGACGGCTTTTCGACTTCACAATGTCAAAGCATGCGCGACTACTTTCCGACGGACTTACGTCCATTACAAGTATTAAATACTGAACTGTGTAGACAATAGCGACGTAATGGTCCATCGATAAACCGTCGTAATACGTATCAGAGTGTATCATTCCGTCGCTATTTCGTCGATCGCCATTGATAACAAGGGACGGCTTAGCAACGGCTAACGGACGGATTATCTGTCGACCGTGTTCTGAAAATTCTTAGCATTTCCAGAACCATGGCGACGGATAAGCCATCGCCACTCCGTCGACCACCATCGCTAACAAATGACAGACTAGCGACGGACTATGGACAAATTATCCGTCGCCATGGTTCTGGAAATGCTTGCTACTTCCAGAACAATGGCGACGGATAAGTTGTCGCCATGCCGTCGAACATCCGTCGCTACCTGCAAACATTTTCAAATCTCCAGTTAGCGACGGATATGCCGTCGAACAGTAGTCGAAAACTGGAAATAGCCATCGGTAAACGGTCAGTAGTCCGTCGCTAAGTTAGATTTTTTTGAAAAAAAATTTGCAGCACTTCCCCTGTTCGCAAAAATAAGCATAAACCAAACCAATATATAATGCACACCAGTTATCCAAGAATCACATAGACCAAATATATAATGCACACCAATTATCCAAGAATCACATAGACCAAATATACACGTACGAATTTAATGCACACACATTATCCAAGAATCATATAGACCAAACTAAATTAATATAAAATAGTAATCAATTATCCTGAAGAGTAACCTAATATCCGTCGTTATAATCCGATCATAGCACAAAATGTTCCAAAATTCCCACAAATATTCCAAAATTTCCACAAATATTCCAAAATTCCAAAACACATAGGAAAATCGACTTTGGCCTCAGCAAAGACCGCAAGTCAGACGATGAATTCTCACAGCCAGGGATCATAGTTGCGTTTAGACATGTACCATTCTATCAGCCACTTTGCATACGAAGGCTCAATCTGGTGGAGGTCTTCTGTAGGGACAGGAGGGTCGGTCCCGATGCTACTACTCTCTGACGGTAGCTCCTTCTTAACTTCAACCTTGGGAGCAATCTCTTCCCTGACGGTCATCGGTTCTTCCTTGACCTCGACCTTTGGTAACACCTCCTCCTTAACAGTCACCGGCTCTTGTTTGACGACGGGGACTTCCTCCGTGTCGACCTCCAAGGGTTTCTTGCCTCGGCCCCTTCCTCGACTAGCAGCACCACCTCGGCGAGTCCTAGGAGCCATATCTCTGACAACAAAATTTTTCATATAGGGTAAAGAAATTTACTCAAATTATAAAAGTTGTGACGTTGGTTTTTTGCGTTCATCATCATTAGAGGGAGCAGTACTGGAAAAGTTGTGACGTTGGTAGCATGAGAGAGTAAAAATCTGTATCACAAGACTAACAGAATTACTATGTAATCATGTACTCACCAATAACCGGATGTAACTGGAGTCGTTGGGCCTATCATTCAGTAATTAATGGATCCGCTGGTATAGGCCGGATGTACTTAGTATCTAGTGTATCAGATTAGTATCGGTCTATCGGTTTGGTATAGGACGTATCATATTGGTATTGGCCTTAACAAATTGGTATCGTCCTATATCCGATATGTACATGTATCGGCCGTATAGCTAGGATTCATATTGGCCTTATCGATTTGATATCGGTCATATCCGATAGGTATCGGCCGTGTTGGATTAGTATAAACCATTTCGGATTAGTATCGTGAAAGGTTTAGTAACAACTGTACTTGGATGTTCTGTAACTGGCCAGCTACGCTCTCGTGACTCTCTTGTAATGGTAATCTAGATCTAGAAGAGAGAAATCCAAGTACAGTTGTTACTAAACCTTCCACGATACTAATCCGAAATGGTCTATACTAATCTAACACGGCCGATACCTATCGGATATGACCGATACCAAATCGATAAGGCCAATATGAATCCTAGCTATACGGCCGATACATATCGGATAGGACGATACCAATTCGCTAAGACTAATACCAATCGATACGGCCCATACCAAAATGATAGATCGATACTAAATCCGATACGGTCAATACTTATAAGTACCTACGGTCCAGAGGTTGATCCGCTAGTACATTCATGTACGATCAACGAAGTAACGATCCATTTCAATTTGGATGTGAAAATCTGTATCGTAAGACAAACTAAACATAATCAGTTCTATTTCACATGCTTAATTGCCAAGTATGGGAACGAATGGCTCAGAACACAACCCAAAATTTATTCTAGCATACATTAGTGTGAATCATCTATGTTCTGTACATATGGTGTAGTATATGTTCTTATCGTATCTAGTATCTGAAGAATGTAACAGAATCAAGATGAACTCACATAATGTAATACTAAGACATCATCTACTACTATATAAGATATAGTGATAAGTTGTCATATCATCATTGACGAGGGATGAGGGTCGAAGGACAAATACCGCTCGAGTGAGCCAAAGGCATGTAGCCACTTCCCTCCCTTCATTCACCCTCGCCCTCTCTCATGCAATCAACGTCACAACTTTTCCACCTCAAGTTCTGATCAAGCATCTTCCTTCTCCTCTCCTCCAACATGGCTCTGGACCCATTTGCTCCTACCTTTCCTTCTTCTTATTTGACTCTCTCAGCCACATATGATATCCACCTCAAGTGTAGAGTCGGAGGAGAAGAAGTGGGCAGGAAGAGGAGGAAGAAGCAGCACAACCGGCGGCATGTCCCGGAGGAAGTACAAAGATTTTCTTCAACATCCGTAGCAGAACTATAAGGATATATCTTTTCACAACATATCACCTTGTCAAAGACCCTTAGTGTGACAACCTTGTTACCGCGGTGTCGAAAGACTAACATGTCATAATTTTCTAAGCCGTGTGTTTTGACATAATCCTCCAAACTCTTTCCTGCTATATAGTAATGCAAGATTACTACATAGGAGGAAAGAGTTGGGAGGATTATGTCAAAACATACGACTCAAAAAATTATGACATGTTAGTCTTCCGACACCGCAGTAACATGGTTGTCACATTAAGGGTCTTTGACAAGGTGACATGTTGTGAAAAGATATATCCTTATAGTTCTCCTACGGATGTTGAAGAAAATATCTGTACTTTCTCTGGGTCATGCTGCCGCCTGTGCTGCTTCCCCCTCCTCTTCCTGTCCACTTCTTCTCCCCCGACTCTGTACTTGAGGTGGATATCATATGTGGCTGAGAGAGTCGAATAAGAAGAAGGGAAGTAGGGAGGAGCAGATGGGTCCAGAGCCATGGTGGAGGAGAGGGGAAGGAAGATGCTTGATCAGAACGGATGGCTCAGAACACAACCCAAAATTCATTCTAGCATACATTAGTGTGAATCATTTATGTTCTGTACATATGGTGTAGTATATGTTCTTATCGTATCTAGTATCTGAAGGATAAAACAGAATCAAGATGAACTCACATAAAGTAATACTAAAACATCATCTACTACTATATAAGATATAGTGATAGGTTGTCGTATCATCATTACCGAGGGATGAGGGTCGGAGGACAGTCAACTTTATCTACGGCTACATAGTTTCTGCCTTGCCAGTCGAATGGCTGCAGGGACTATGTCCTGATCACCATGTCGTACCGTAGATTAATGAAAATGGAGCTGGAGCCAAAATACAGAAACCAAAATACAAAATACAGAATCAAATCCCTGGGTTTGCCGAAAATACAAAACACAGTTCTAATTCATATGTATTTTAAGTGTGAGAACGGATGGCTCAGAACATAAACCAACCGGACATGATACTCTAAGAGATCCATCTGAGTAGGACGTATACTCTGAGAGATCACCTTTACAAGAATGATATCAGAAGTGGAATTGAGTGTTGGAGGAGATATTATCAGAGTATACGTCCTACTCAGATGGGTCTCTCACCGTTACTATTTTTTCTAACAGCATGGTGGATGTGCTCCGTCAACAGATTCTTGCTCTGAACCAAAACTTTGCCTCGGAGCTCAAGTGGACATCCTTCGTGTAGAGCTCGAGTGAGATGTTCCTGATAGCATGGTGGTCTCCTTTGTTAATGTATCCGTGCTCGTCCCACAACCAATGTGGGATGAGCATGAATACTTTGACAAAGGAGACCACCATGCTGTCAGGAACCTCTCACTCGAGCTCTACACGAAGGATGTCCACTTGAGCTCCGGGGCAAAGTTTTGGCTCGGAGCAAGAATCTTTTGACGGAGCACATCCACCATGATGTCAGAAAAATAGTAACGGTGAGAGACCCATCTGAGTAGGACGTATATTCTGATAATATCTCCTCCAACACTCAATTCCACTACTGATATCATTTTTGTAAAGGTGATCTCTCAGAGTATCCTCTCTGGTTGGTTGTCGTATCTCATTGCCGAGGGATGAGGGTCGTAGGATAGTCAACTTCATCTACGGATACATAGTTTTTGCCTCGCCAGTCGAATGGCTGCAGGGACTATGTCCTGATCAACATGTCGTAGTCCAATATAATCCAGAGATTAACACAGTACTAATTCATATATGTAGTCTAATACAAATAGTCTAATACAAAAACAACCCAATACAAATAGTCCAATACAAATAAGTACTAATAGCTAATGAGAACCACGCAGCTCACGTAAACGCTCAGTAATACGATCACGCAACCACCTCGAAAAAGTAGGATCGACGGCGTTTGGATGGATGTAGTCCCTTGCAAGTGCTGTATGAATAGAACTTCCGGTCTCACTAGCTACCGATGCTGGATGAATGGAACTCCCGGTCTCACTAGCTACCGGTGCCACTTCCTTCTTAACTGTAGGAGGAGCCACCTCAGCATTCACTGTTTCCCTCAAACGACGTGCCGCTCCTCGGGTCATGGGTGCCATCTGGTAAGATCGATATTCACAAATAATATAATTGTAACATAAGCAAGCTAACTTAAGGAACGATCATGTAATTTGAGTACATTTTTGAAAGCAGATAAAGTACAAAAAATTTGATTTTTTGCCAAGTGTGAGAACGGATGGCTCAGAACACAACCCAAGATTCATTCTAGCATACATTAGTGTGAATTATCTATGTTCTGTACATATGGTGTAGTATATGTTCTTATCTTATCTAGTATCTGAAAAATATAACAGAATCAAGATGAACTCACATAATGTAATACTAAGACATCATCTGCTACTATATAAGATATTGTGATAGGTTGTCGTATCATCATTGCCGAGGGATGAGGGTCGGAGGACAGTCAACTTTATCTACGGCTACATAGTTTCTGCCTCGCCAGTCGAATAGCTGCAGGGACTATGTCCTGATCACCATGTCGTACCATAGATTAATGCAAATGGAGCTGGAACTGGAGCCAAAATACAGTACTACTTCACCATGTCGTACCATTTTACTCTCTCTCTCTCATCCCCCCTTCCGGCGCTCGCACTCTCTCCGGCGCTCTCACACTACTAATTCCTATGTGTTTTAAGTGTGAGAACAGATGGCTCAGAACACAACCCAAAATTCATTCTAGCATACATTAGTGTGAATCATCTATATTCTGTATACATATCGTGTAGTATATTTTCTTATCGTATCTAGTATCTGAAGGATATAACAGAATCAAGATGAACTCACATAATGTAATACTAAGACATCATCTACTACTATATAAGATATAGTGAAAGGTTGCCGTATCATCATTGTCGAGGGATGAGGGTCGGAGGACAGTCAACTTTATCTACGGCTACATAGTTTCTGCCTCGCCAGTCGAATGGCTGCAGGGACTATGTCCTGATCACCATGTCGTACCGTAGATTAATGCAAATGGAGATGGAAATATTCGTCGCTAACCGGTCACTAGTCCGTCGCTAACTGAGATTGTCACATACACATATGTATATCACAGTTAGATGTATAGATATATACATCTATATAGAAGCACACAACTGATACACCATGAGACAGTGAACATATACACCATGAACCCAAATCCCATATTCATATTTACTAATCCAAACACCACCAAACTAATGGATAACACCCAATATGGATAACACATTATTTAGCCAATATATAAACTCAGATGAATTTGAGAAGCAAAGCCCCCCGCCTCTCCCGACCAAAGCCCGCCGTCCGAAGCCCGCCGCCCAGCCTCCGACCAAAGCCCGCCACCCCAAGCCCGCCGTCCAGCCCCCGACGCCCCCGCCCCAAGCCCGCCACCCAGCCCCCGACGACCCCGCACCAAGCCAACAGCCCAGCCCTCGACGAACACGCACCAAGCCAGCCGCCCAGCCCACGACGCCCCCGCCCCAAGCCCGCCGCCCAGCTCCACGACGCCCCCGCCCCATGCCCGCCGCCCGGCCCCCGACCAAAGCCCGTCGCCCCAAGCCCGCCGCCCAGCCCCCGAAGCCCCCGCCCCAAGCCAGCCCCCGACGCCCCCGCCCCAAGCCCGCCGCCCAGCCCACGACGCCCCCGCCCCAAGCACGCCGCCCCGCCGCCGACCAAAGCCCGTCGCCCAGCCCTCGACGCCCCCGCCCCAAGCCAGCCGCCCAGCCCCCGACGCCCCCGCCCCAAGCCTACCGCCCAGCCCCCGATCGACGCCCCTGCCCCAAGCCCGCCGCCCAGCCCCCGACCAAAGCCCCCGGCCCCAAGCCGGCCGCCAAGCCCACGACGCCCCCGCCCCAAGCCCGCCGCCCAGCCCCCGATTCCCCCGCCCCAAGCCCGCCGCCCCGGCTGTCCCTACGATACCGCGAGAGAGAGAGAGACCGAGAGAGAGAGAGATCGAGAGAGAGAGAAAGGGGATTACCTTCGGAGAGAGAGAAGAGGACGTCGACGCCGACGCCGATCACCGAGGCCGCGGGTGAAAGAGAGAGAGAGAGGAAGGAGAGAGAGTGAATTTGGGGGAAATGCGAAAAGTTCCCCCCGCCGTTTTGTTTTAAGTCTGGAACATATATTTATCGACGGACTCACGACCAACTATAGTCCGTCGCCCGTTAGTCGCTATATTTGATACTTGCCGACTGAATATCCGTCGGTACGTAGTCTGAGAATTGTCCCGCCAATTCTCAACACAATTCCCGCCAAATAGTCGACTGAATAGCGACGACTGGTTATCCGTCGCTATATCTCCGATGCCCTAGCGTCGGATGTGCGATCTTTTCTCTTCCTAAAAATAAAATAAAAAATGTAGTGGCCTGTCGTCGGAAATCCGTCGGCTAGCTACCACAAAGCCGTCGTAAAAGCCGACGAAAAAGTTCCGTCGCTAATATTCGGTCGCTAAATTACTGTATTTTGGTAGTGCTTCGGATCCTGCCCCAAAAGGCGGCTTTTAATCCATAGCAAATTAATGGGACGCATACGTGGAAGGATACACACACGTGACAGGGAGTCTATGCGGCCAGACAGTCCATGCGGCTAGGAAGTCCATGCAGCTAGAATATCCTATTCGGCCAGAAGAGTTTATATAGCCATGCTTCTTATTCAAAGTATTTCAATTTTGCAAATTGAAAACTTTGAAGGGGATCTTGTAGAGTATAGAAAATAACAAGAAAAGTCCATACGGCTCAGACAAAAAGAGCCTCATGCAGCTCAGGAATCCGTTAGACATTCATGCGGTTCAAAAGTCCTTTAAAGCCTCATGCGGCTCGGATAGCTCCATGCGGCTCAGGAAGGAGCCACGTGACCCTAAACAGTTCGTCTCTATAGCTGGCCATAAAGCAACTGCCTCATTAAATGTCCTGACGGCAGCTTTGACAGAAAGGCAAAGTGACAACTCTGACATAAAGCTGAAATGATATCACTGACATGATGGCGTACTCCGAGGGAAAAGAAGAAAATCGTTTATAGCTGGCATGATCCGCCAAGTCCAAAGCTCCCTATGCGGCTGCCACTCCTATGCGGCTGTTACCCCTATGCGGTTTCTCTCTTCATACGGTTGCTCTCTTCATGCGGTTGCTCTCTTCATGCGGTTTCTCTCTTCATGCGGCTGTCTCCTTCATGCGGCTGCCCCCTTCATGCGGTTGCCACCTTCATGCGGCTGCCCCCTTCATGTTGCTGCCCCCTTCTCTGCCACCTTCATGTGGCTGCCTCTTTCATGCGGCTGCCTCCTTCACAAGGCTGCCATCATCACGCCGCTATCCCCCTCATGCGGCCGCCACCCTCATACGGCTGCTACCTTCATGTGGGTAGGAGTGTGGGGGGCCACCTATATGCGGTTCACTTAGAGATTACATTTATGCGGCTCTGTCAGGCTATCCCACTCACGACAGTTAAGACACATAGCGATCCTCATGACAGTTAAGACATGTGGCGATCCTCATGACAGTTGAGACACGTGTCGGTCTTATCTCCTAGGAGTTATGGCTGCTAGCAAATCATAACAACCCAGATTTGTTATAATCATCATAATTACTCGGATCAAATCAAATTTATTGTAATTAACCAAATTAAATATATGGCAGGAGATTCGAGCTTTTCATGAAAAATTATGAAGATTCATTACAATCAGCATTAATTGCCCATACGGATTTGGCACAATCAAAAATTAACTGCCTAGATGTGAAGCAATCAAGATTAATGGTCCAGATTATTGGCCATCGACTTTTCAAAGGGCAATCATTGTAAACCCTAATGATCACACCCCACTCCTATAAATAGTAAGGTGCCGTTCCCTTGCAAAGGAGACTCTCTCCACCCGACTGGACATAAAGATAGGCAAAGGCACGTGCAGAGATTCTTTCTCCACATCCCGAGAGTATTTCTTTATCAGAGCCAAGGCTACGTCCGATCGTCCAAGGAGTAAGGCAGAGCTGCCGTCGCTTTTCCGAGCCTCTATCGTCACCCTCCAGAATAAAAAATAAACAATCGTACTTAGATTGCTGTACCTAGGTTTTTATTCCTAGGCTTTTTTTGTACGGACGAGTTTGTATTGTGAGTCTAAGTTCAGTCCTCCTATATAATTGTTCTGCACTTTTACAATCAATAGCAAACAGCCGTAGCATGGGAACCAACAAGGAGGTCGAGGGCAGGCATTCAATCTGTCCTTGGAAGAGGTATTGGCATCGGGAGATGTTGTGGCAGGTAACATTTTTGTCGCCTCATATCCGGCAGTAGCATTGTTTGATTCGGGAGCATCACACTCATTTATATCTGTGCAATTTGCGACTCGACTAGGAATGGAATTCGAGGCATTGCTAGGGAGGTTGAATATACTCACTAGTAATGGGCTCGTAAGAGTTAGTAGAGTTATTCTAGCATGTAGAATTATAGTGTACGGGCGTTCCTTACCCGCCAGGCTGATAAAATTTCCTATAAAGAATTTCGACGTCATTTTAGGCATGGACTGGCTGAAAGATAGTTGTGCCACAATAGATTGTCGTAGAGGGAGTGTTTCTTTTAATATTTCCGACATGGATCGATTTATCCTTGTCAGATCAGTGGCAACCCAACAAAAAGAAGAAGGAGTATTAGCGGCAATGGAAGAAGTTCAAGTTTCGAAGGTAGTTGAAGAGTTTATTGATCTATTTCTAGAAGAAATTCCTGATTTACCCCCGGTTAGGGATATTGAGTTCAGTATAGAACTGGCACCTGGAACTCAAACGATATCAGATCGGGTTTACAGAATGGCAGATTCTGAGCAGGCCAAGGTGTATCAGCACGTAGAGGAACTGAAGGCGAAAAAATTTATTCGAGACAACGTATCACCATGGGCAGCACCAGTGGTACTTGTAGGAAAGAAGGATGGGTCATCAATATTGTGTATTGACTACAGAAAGCTCAACGCGGCGACAACAAAGAACAAGTACCCATTACCTGTAGCACCCAGTTTTCCAAATGAGGGTAATTTCAAAATTTTGTGTTTATAATTATTTTAATAATGATATTTAATTCATGATATGATTTTGGTGATTTTAAATCATTTTAAAATTATTTAAATCAATGACTTGTGGTTTTGACGTTTTGCTAGTAAAACCCTAGAGACTGTTTGACCTAGAGCTTAACCATGTGATTATGATATTTTGATGTTATTTCTAGCCTAAGGATATTTTGCATTTGACCTCTTTGAATTATTTTGATATTTATTTTATTATTTATGATATTGTTTTGGGGTTATTTGAGTCGGGTTCGAATTTCATCTCAATCCGACTTGTAACGGGGACCCGGGGTAACTTAGACTCTAGTTGGACCCATGCATTAGTTAGCCATGGCCCACATTTTAATTAGTCATGTTAGAAAGATTAGTCATAATCCTAATTATTAGGTTAACCATTTAGAGTTTTTATTTTGACCCTTTACCCCCAAACCCTAACCAAAATTATTTTAAACACTTGTAACTAAGGGAGGGGCAAACTTGTAATATTCAATGAAGGAGGGATATAACCATTGTGGCCGGCCCTAATAGGACTCCCATCTCATTTCCTTTCTTTTAGAAGTCTTCTTCCCCAAGTGCTCTCAAGCTCTCCCAAGGAAGAAGCCTTTCTCCTTGGATTTTCTCTCCTTTAGGTAATATTTCCTTCTCTTTTATTTCTTCATTTTGCATTTAGAAAAGTTTTAACCATAGGAATGACCCCCATTGTTGTGTCCCTATTTTGTGTCCTCTTGTGTCCATTATGTGTCCTTTAGGGATTTCTATTGTATTATTGTTGTGTCTTGTGTTCATGGGGAAAACCCCCAAACTTGGACACACTTTATATTTAAAATATTGATTATATGAATTAATTCATATTAAATCTTATATTTGAATATGTAGAGATGTGTTCTTGAGTACTTTACATTTCGTTCATGTATCTCTTATAGATGTGTTCATGTTATATATATATATATATATATATATATATATATATATATATATATATATATGTATATGTATATTGTAATGAGAGTGTATCTATATTTATATATGTAATAAATGGTTCATGATGATTATATAATCAAGTTTGTGAGTGTGGTTCCTCATATTATTATTGTCATTATTATTGTGGATAATTAGGATATATATTGTGTATTCTTTTGGCTCAAACTATCTAAATCCGTCATGATTTTTATCCACGTTTTTAATTTCAGTCCTAACTTAGAAATGTTATAACTTCTAGCTAAAAGCTCGGTTTAATCTTCTGTTTTCTTTAAAAGAAGCGTATTGAAGTTAGCTTTCCAAAAACATGTATTAATAGGCCTAATTCTTACTGTAACTTTCTGGAGAATTATTTGAGTGTCAGCTGTACGAAAGACAAATGCATTCTCGGCGTTTTCGCGATTTCGGGAGTTTTCGAAAACGAAAACGCGATCCGTTTGAAGTTTCGGAAAGCTAACACATAGACCTATAACATAATTTAATCCTAGATTTTAATTCATGCTGAGATGGTACAATATTGATTATTAGTAGGAGTTACTATTCGGCATATGCATTTTGTGCACCCTTGTGTGTAATATAATGTTCTATTTGATTTTAACCCATGTTAATATATATACATGATATAATTAAATAGAGAATGCAAGCATGAGTAAATGGTTAAATAAATGATCTATGAGGTGTAAGTATCCTATCTAATGTAAGCATGTATAAGTATGGCTTGTAATGAATATGTAGGTTCCATAGTATGTAATGTATGGTGCATATAGTAGTGCAAGAGAATAAATGAATGATGAATGAATGCAAGCATGAATGTAATGTAATAATAGATGTAATATATGCAATATACAAGTTAATGAGATGTAATATTCTATGTTAACACAAATCCTATATTACCTCATGTACCCCCTTATACTATGTTGACACTATCACACTTGACACTTTGTTCACTTACACTTTGACACTCTTTGATATGTATACACTATGTATGCCCATTTAACCCTCACTTTCCCCTTACCATGTTCACATGCACACACATAGCCTCTTAAATAAGTATTTATGAATATAGTTAACTTAGCTATGTATGTATATTATATATATGTTAGCATATTGTATTGTAATATATAAGTTTATATAGCCATTTGAAATGCATGATTATAGACCTAATGTTGAGTACCAATATATGCATGTGTATATATGTGTAGACATGTATAGCTTAAAGTAATATATTACCTAGTGTATATCTAATGTGAATTCTTGCCTATTTGAGTATTGAATAATTGCATGCTATATAGAGTTTGGTGTATGTTGGCTTGTATAGCCTTGTATTAATGTGTGCTTGCTAGGATAGTCTTGGTTAGGCCTAGTAAGACTTACTAGGTTAGGACATGACCTAGTTTGACCTAGATTCATGTAGAATGCGTTGTAGTGCTTTATATTACCCTTCTGGACATGTTGTGACTTGTGCTGTTCTGATTAGGAGCAAGATACCTCTCCTCGGACAGTATACTTACTTTGGACATTCAGACACCAGGCGAGTACATTTTCTGATCATTTTATATCTTGTTTAGGATTATATTTCCTGCTTTAGATTACTTTACATGATGCTGATACGTTGGAAACACGGATTAGTACTATATGGATCTTGTTGTGCGATGTTATCCCCTTAGCGGATACATCGGGTATTCGTGTTCGTGTACTTTATCGTGAGCATCGTGTACTCCTTGTATTCATGACATTCGTGTACAAATCGTGTGAAACCGTGTATATTCATGTATTCACATGATCTCGTGTGCGACAATACTTCGTGTGCAATAACATATCATATCTAGATCCTTGTGTATTGATTGGGGCGGGAGAGTAGAAGTGGTTGTGTAATCAATCCAATAGATTACTCGTGTACAATCTCTGTAGATTACTCGTGTACAACATCGTGCCATTTACATAACCATCTTGTGCTCTGAATCATTAGTCACTGATAGTTCTCTATATAGAGTAGCTATTTACTTACAGTCTCTATCTTTTTCATCATGTTATTTCATCAGATCCTGTATCTTACTCTCTAGCATGTTTATATTTCCTAACCTGTTATGATATTGTTGAGATGTACTGTACTCGCTCATGTCCTGACTGGACCCGTTGATAAATTTTACAAATAGCTTAGAGATTGCCTGCTAGCCTAGAGGAGACACATTAGAGGTTGTTTAGTTAGCTGTTTTCAATTGTCTGGAGTTGTATTTACTTTATGGATTACTGTATCTGAGTTTGGAGATTTGAGATGTATTTTTGGATTTGTGTATCTTAGACACTTAGATTTCTCTCTGTTGTACCTCTTTTGGATTTTATGTTTTATCTATCCTTATCATGCTCTACCTTAGATGTGATTGAGTCTGTATCTGCTATGTCACCCCCATTCGGGGAGTATAAACTGTTTAGCCTTATACTGTTAGATGCATGAGACCTAGGACAGCGTTCTACCGCCGACACTGCAGCGTATGCTGGACGTACCCACTTCTCGTGCCCTAACTCTAGGGTGCGGGTCGTGACACATTTTTAGTGGTGGCCCATGCAGGTCGAGATTTGCATTAGTGCAATTTCGTAGTAGCGCAACGACTTAGTTGTACTACTACGAGCCTGCTATAGGATATATAAATTAAGATGTTAGGATGAGAGGATACTCAATCACTGTTAGGATTCCATGAAAGATTCCTGGGATGACCCTTGAGAATCTTATTTTGAATTCCGATTTAAACTCCTTTTCCTTGTTTTGATTCACCTTTTTCCTTGATTTGAATTTGATTTTGTGGATTCATTGTAGAACTTTGAATTCTGGTATTAGTTGATGATTTTGATAAAATTTTGTAGTTGTTGATTTAATTTTGTATTTAGATTAATATTTTCAAATCCAAGGTACTCAATCACACTTAGGATTCTTTGAGAGATTTCTGGGACGACCCCTGAGAAACTTATTTTGAACTTCAATTGGAATTCTTTTTTCTCTTGTTTGGATTCACCCTCATTCCTTGCTATTGAATTTAAGCTTGATGGGTTCCTCTCGTTTGAACCGATGAGAAGGAACATATCTTCATTATTCTTTCTCGCCATTATTCCCTTGCATTCTTATTTACCTCTTATCTTAAACTCTGTCTCATTACATTAATTACCCATATCTTGTCGTCCCTACCAAATGTACTTCGAAACCCTTGAATCTTCGTATCTTTTGTATGGGGAAGGCTAAGGAAGTGACGTAAATTATGTAGCTCAGAGAAGACGTAACTGGTTATTTTATGATGATCTAAAGGAAATCAAATGTGGAGTGTTCCATATGGAAACTTGAGATAGAAATGTGGTAAAGGTCTCGAATAGAATAAAGAGATGTATACTGCCAATCTGGAAACAATTACATTTAGAGAAATTTTGGGGTTATGAGATAGTTTATAGGTGTATTCAAAACTAATAAGGATATCAGAGGTCAACCTAGTTTTGAGAACTTAGAAAATCTTGGTTATTGATTTTGGGAAAAACTTTTACTCTGAGGCTATGTAGAAGGTTAGTAATGGAAAAGAGAAGTTAATTGTGTTTAATAAGGATATTAAACAATATGTTGCGAGGAAATGACTAGGGATAGAGAGAACACAAAGTTATGGAAGTTTAGAGATTGTTGTGAAATATTTTTAGGAGAATAATATTCAAGGGTGTATGTCGAAAAAAATACGAAAGTTGATTTTATGATGGAAGATAAGTTTTGTAAGGCCTAGAGATTTAAATTAAATAATACGAGGAGAACAATTTGAACAAGTTCAAGGAATTCGTAAATGGGATTTAGAGATTTTGGGTCAAATTTAAGACAAGGTGAAAGAACTTAGAAATTTAAATAAATGGTTAATGTTGATTCCTAAATGTGAGGGCTGTGCTACAAGAGTGATGTTTGGAAATTGGGAATTGCCTATGGTAGTCATGGTAAGCGTTTAAGTAAAGGTTAAATTTTCATATGGAGACTGGTGAGGTAAAGATATGATTGGCAAGTTATGACCAGATGAACTTAAGAGTATCAGAAGCAGATGACTAACTCGATCTTCATTATTTTTATGCATTAATTACCACCTCTTGAACTCCCACTTTCTAATTGAGATCCTTTGACGTTCCTTATCGTGACTTTGATATTCGGAATGTAATACTAGCTGTTACCCTCCAACAAATCTTATATGCAAGACCTAGACGAGCTCACCTTCGTGTAGGTATTTCATATCCCACTAAAACCCGTCTTCTTGTACTCTATTTTCTTGATATAATTTTTTGGTCAACTGGCTAAACTATAACCTCTACCATTATACTAAATTTCTTCTTATTTCAATTAGAAATCCAGCCTTGACTCAATTCTTTCGACCCGACATGTGATGGTGTTCTGCTTGTTTCCTTAGATGTTTAACCTTGTACCTTATCTGATTACTTGACCCGTTGGTTAAGAAACTTGGACTATGTAATTCCTTTCATCATTACCACACTTATATCTTGTGCTGCTAAATTAGCCTTAGTTTTGCAAGCTTATCTATTTTCGAGCTTGGTTATGACATATTTTATTGGGTGGCCACCCACTAACATATTGTCTAATCAGAACCGGTACATGATGGTCTGATCAACCTATTGCACTTTGGTTCATTTTTTCATGTATCAATCTATGAGAATGGAGACATAGTTAAACTTGACCCTAGAGTCTCATTCGCGACAGCCTTGACAATTCTCCTTGAAATCTTTTCATCGCCTTTGAACCTCGTATTCGTACTCAGTCGAATTAAATTTAATCATGACCTGAAGCTCCATCATTGGATGCTCGTGCTCATACTTTGATTTTATTGATTTCCCTTCTTGCCCAAATCTCGTTTTATTCCGAAATTGATCAACTTAGATCGTGTCAAGACAAAAATCTATTTGTGATTTGTTGTGCCTAAATTTTTAATTTTTGCCATTTTATGGAATAGTAACATTTTAATAATTTCTTAGTTGCTTGTTAATGACCAATTTTTATATAGGATGGTAGACAGTCCTACAACCTTGATGATTGTTGTTCCCTTACCTTTCCAATTAGGACACCCTAGATTGTTTGTGTGTTGATACTATAGTACTGTTTGACCTAGAATGATTAGTGTACCTAGGTGAGACTTCCAACTGCTACGGTATGCCCTGACCTTGTATACTATTCCTTCAAATTGCATAATTTAGATAAAAAATTTAGACCTTGATTGTTGGAAAATAGGGACGTCACCCCATTAGTATCAGTTATAGATATATATAGGTTAGTCCTTGATGTGGGGATGTGTGTCTATAAACATGTAGCTTATGAGATTTATGAGAGATTATAGTATCAGCCTTGATAGGATGTACTAGTCTTTTGGTGAGTATAAATGTGTTATGAGAGATAGGGGCCTATATGTCTTAGTAATGCATCGTTCCTATGGTAATAGAATGTATTAATAGATGGTTAATAGGAAGATAATAGTTTGAGCATATCTATAGCCTATGATCAGTTCCTTTTCATCCTTAGTTAAGACCACTTTAAAATAGGTCCAGTCCCTTGGATATAGGTTCCAGTCCATATTTTATTGAAGTTCCATTACCGCCGTACAGTAGAGCAGTGTTGGAGGTATTCCTAGATTGATACTATTTAGGTGTCCGTTTATTATTCCAGTGTTAGGAAGTGTTACCTTAGATATTGGGTAGGTTAGAGGCTCTAGAAGGAGTACTATCGATCTTAAATTTCGAGGACAAAATTTTTCTAAGGTGGGTAGAGTTGTAGCACCCAGTTTTTCAAATGAGGGTAATTTCAAAATTTCGTGTTTATAATTATTTTAATAATGATATTTAATTCATGATATAATTTTGGAGATTTTAAATCATTTTAAAATTATTTAAATCAATGACTTGTGGTTTTGACGTTTTGCTAGTGAAACCCTAGAGACTGTTTGACCTAGAGCTTAACCATGTAATTATGATATTTTGATGTCATTTCTGGCCTAAGGATATTTTGCATTTGACCTCTTTGAATTATTTTGATATTTATTTTATTATTTAGGATATTGTTTTGGGGTTATTTGAGTCGGGTTCGAATTTCATCTCAATCCGACTTAGTAACGGGGACCCGGGGCAACTTAGACTCTAGTTGGACCCATGCATTAGTTAGCCATGGCCCACATTTTAATTAGTCATGTTAGAAAGATTAGTCATAATCCTAATTATTAGGTTAACCATTTAGAGTTTTTATTTTGACCCTTTTACCCCCAAACCCTAACCAAAATTATTTTAAACACTTGTAACTAAGGGAGGGGCAAACTTGTAATATTCAATGAAGGGGGGATATAACCATTGTGGCCGGCCCTAATAGGACTCCCATCTCATTTCCTTTCTTTTAGAAGTCTTCTTCCCCAAGTGCTCTCAAGCTCTCCCAAGGAAGAAGCCTTTCTCCTTGGATTTTCTCTCCTTTAGGTAATATTTCCTTCTCTTTTATTTCTTCATTTTGCATTTAGGAAAGTTTCAACCATAGGAATGACCCCCATTGTTGTGTCCCTATTTTGTGTCCTCTTGTGTCCATTATGTGTCCTTTAGGGATTTCTATTGTATTATTGTTGTGTCTTGTGTTCATGGGGAAAACCCCCAAACTTGGACACACTTTATATTTAAAATATTGACTAAATGAATTAATTCATATTAAATCTCATATTTGAATATGTAGAGATGTGTTCTTGAGTAGTTTACATTTCATTCATGTATCTCTTATAGATGTGTTCATGTTACATATATATATATATATATATATATATATATATATATATATATATATATATATATATATATATATATATTGTAATGAGAGTGTATATATAAATGGTTCATGATGATTATATAATAAAGTTTGTGAGTGTGGTTCCTCATATTATTATTGTCATTATTGTTGTGGATAATTAGGATATATATTGTGTATTCTTTTGGCTCAAACTATCTAAATCCGTCATGATTTTTATCCACGTTTTTAATTTCAGCCCTAACTTAGAAATGTCATAACTTCTAGCTAAAAGCTCGGTTTAATCTCCCATTTTCTTTAAAAGAAGCGTATTGAAGTTAGCTTTCCAAAAACATGTATTAATAGGCCTAATTCTTTCTGTAACTTTCTGGAGAATTATTTGAGTGTCAGCTGTACGAAAGACAAACGCATTCTCGGCGTTTTTGCGATTCCGGGAGTTTCCGAAAACGAAAACGCGATCCGTTTGAAGTTTCGAAAAGCTAACACATAGACCTATAACATAATTTAATCCTAGATTTTATTTCATGCTGATATGGTACAGTATTGATTATTAGTAGGAGTTACTATTCGGCATATGTATTTTGTGCACCCTTGTGTGTAATATAATGTTCGATTTGATTTTAACCCATGTTAATGTATATACATGATGTAATTAAATAGAAAATACAAGCATGAGTAAATGGTTAAATAAATGATCTATGAGGTGTAAGTATCCTATCTAATGTAAGCATGTATAAGTATGGCTTGTAATGAATATGTAGGTTCCATAGTATGTAATGTATGGTGCATATAGTAGTGCAAGAGAATAAATGAATGATGAATGAATGCAAGCATGAATGTAATGTAATAATAGATGTAATATATGCAATATACAAGTTAATAAGATGTAATGTTCTATGTTAACACAAATCCTATATTACCTCATGTACCCCCTTACACTTTGTTGACACTATCACACTTGACACTTTGTTCACTTACACTTTGACACTCTTTGATATGTATACACTATGTATGCCCATTTAACCCTCACTTTCCCCTTGCCATGTTTACATGCACACACATAACCTCTTAAATAAGTATTTATGAATATAGTTAACTTAGCTATATATGCATATTATATATATGTTAGCATATTGTATTGTAATATATAAGTTTATACAGCCATTTAAAATGCCATGATTATAGACCTAATGTTGAATACCAATATATGCATGTGTATATATGTGTAGACATGTATAGCTTAAAGTAATAGATTACCTAGTGTATATCTAATATGAATTCTTGCCTATTTGAGTATTGAATAATTGCATGCTATATAGAGTTGGGTGTATGTTGGCTTGTATAGCCTTGTATTGATGTGTGCTTGCTAGGATAGTCTTGGTTAGGCCTAGTAAGACTTGCTGGGTTAGGACATGACCTAGTTTGACCTAGATTCATGTAGAATGCATTGTAGTGCTTTATATTACCCTTCTGGACATGTTGTGACTTGTGCTGTTCTGATTAGGAGCAAGACACCTCTCCTCGGACAGTATACTTACTTTGGACATTCAGACACCAGGCGAGTACATTCTCTGATCATTTCATATCTTGTTTAGGATTATATTTCCTGCTTTAGATTACTTTACATGATGCTGACACGTTGGAAATACGGATTAGTACAATATGGATCTTGTTGTGCGATGTTATCCCCTTAGCGGATACATCGGGTATTCGTGTTCGTGTACTTTATCGTGAGCATTGTGTACTCCTTGTATTCGTGACATTCATGTACAAATCGTGTGAAATCGTGTATATTCATGTATTCACATGATCTCGTGTGCGACTATACTTTGTGTGCAATAACATATCATATCTAGATCCTTATGTATTGATTAGGGCGGGAGAGTAGAAGTGGTTATGTAATCAATCTAATAGATTACTTGTGTACAACCTCTGTAGATTACTCGTGTACAACATCGTGCCGATTACATAACCATCTTGTGCTCTGAATCACTAGTCACTAATAGTTCTCTATATAGAGTAGCTATTTACTTACAGTCTCTCTCTTTTTTATCATGTTATTTCTTCAGATCCTGTATCTTACTCTCTAGCATGTTTATATTTTCTAACCTGTTATGATATTGTTGAGATGTACTGTACTCGCTCCTGTCCTGACTGGACCCGTTGATAAATTTTACAGATAGCTTGGAGATTGCCTGCTAGCCTAGAGGACACATTAGAGGTTGTTTAGTTAGATGTTTTCAATTGTCTGGAGTTGTATTTACTTTATGGATTACTGTATTTGAGTTTGGAGATTTGAGATGTATTTTTGGATTTGTGTATCTTAGACACTTAGATTTCTCTCTGTTGTACCTCTTTTGGATTTCATGTTTTATCTATCCTTATCATGCTCTACCTTAGATGTGATTGAGTCTGTATCTGCTATGTCACCCCCATTCGGGGAGTATAAACTGTTTAGCCTTATACTGTTAGATGCATGAGACCTAGTACAGCGTTCTACCGTCGACACTGCGGCATAGGCTGGACGTACCCACTTCTCGTACCCTAACTCTAGGGTGCGGGTCGTGACATTACCTAGAATCGAAGACTTGTTTGATCAATTGAGCAGAGCAAGAGTTTTCTCCAAGATGGTCTTCGGTCAGGGTATCATCAAGTTAGAGTCCGAGAAGAGGATATTCCCAAGACAACATTCAGGTCGAAGTACGGGCATTACGACCTCCTAGTTATGCCGTTTGGTACCAATGCTCCAGTAATATTTATGGATTTGATGAACCACATTTTTATGCCGTACTTAGATCATTTTGTCGTTGTGTTCCTCGACGACATCCTCTTATATTCATCTAGTGAAGAAGAGCATGAAGATCACCTCAGGAAAGTGTTACAGGTTCTGAGAGAGAACCAGTTTTACGCCAATCTCAGCAAGTGTGAGTTTTGGACAGATCAAATTTCATTCTTGGGGCACATCATATCAGGGGCTGGAGTAGCAGTGGATCCCAAGAAGGTAGAAGCAGTAGAGAGTTGGCCAGTACCTAAGACCGTAGCTGATATGCGTAGTTTCTTAGGATTGGTATGATATTATAGAAGGTTCATATCAGACATTACAAGACTTTCAACACCCATGATCCGCTTGACACGAAAGGATGTGCCATTCGTCTGGTCGGCAGAATGCCAGGAATTATTTGAGAATTTGAAGCAGAAATTGATATCGGCACCCATTCTTACGTTGCCAGTTGGACCCAGAGGTTTTACTGTTTATTATGACGCATCAGGAAAGGGACTTGGATGTGTCCTCATGCAGCATGGAAAGGTGATAGCGTATACATCTAGGCAATTTCGAGACCGCGAGAAGAATTATCCAAGTCATGACTTAGAATTGGCAGCAGTAGTATTTGCTTTGAAGCTATGGAGGCTTTACTTATACGGTGATCGAGTGGATATGTACACAGACCACCAAAGTCTGAAGTACATCTTTACTCAGAAGGAACTGAACATAAGACAGAGAAGATGGTTGGAGTTGATCAAGGATTACAACGTGGAGCTTCAGTATCACCCAGGCAAGGCTAACGTGGTAGCAGATGCTCTTAGCAAGAGAGGCGGCACATTTATGTTGACATCACAAAAACATATCTTAGAAGACCTTTAGGATATTAGCATCGAGGTTATAGTTCCTAGTGATATAGGAATTCTGGCAAGTCTACGAGTTCAATCTGACTTAGTAGACATGATCAAGGCAGCTCAGGCCCAGGACCTAAGGATTCAGAAGCTTAGGACAGAATGTGAGTCAGGACTCAGAAAGGAGATGGAAATTCACGAAGATGGTACACTTAGGTTTGGATCACATCTATGTGTGCCTAGTAGAGATATCAGACAGGAGGTTATGATAGAAGCCCATAGTTCTCAGTATTCTATACATCCTGGAGGGACCAAAATGTACAAGAATATCGAGCAGCACTTCTGGTGGAACGGAATGAAGAGGAAGATAGCTAGATTCATTTCCCGTTGCTTGATATGTCAGCAAGTGAAGGCAGAACAGCAGAGGCCAGCTGGATTATTGCAACCACTTTCTATCCCAGAATAGAAGTGGGAACACATCACAATAGACTTTGTGATCGGTCTATCGAGATCGCCAAGTGGTAAAGATGCCGTTTGGGTGATAGTGGACCAGCTTACAAAGGTGGCATATTTTCTTCCTTTTAGAGTAAGGAAATCTACAAAAAAATTGGCATAATTATATATGCAACAGATAGTCACGCAGCATGGGATCACTGTCAGTATTGTGTAAGACAAAGATACCCGCTTTACATCACATTTTTGGAAGAGTCTACATCATAGTCTGGGTACCAAGTTAAAATTTAGTACGGCTTACCACCCACTGCCGGACGGGCAATCAGAAAGAACAATTCAAACTTTAGAAGATATGTTACGAGCTTGCACTTTAGATTTTGGAGGATCTTGGGAGAGTCACTTGCACTTAGTCGAGTTCTCATACAACAACAGTTATCAAGCCAGTATTCAGATGGTGCCATTCGAAGCACTATATGGTAAGAAGTGTAGGTCACCCCTGGCATGGGATGATATCGAAGAGAGAAAGATGTAGGCCCAAAGATGATTATTCAGACAGTTGAAGTGGTTAAGGAAATTAGAGGGCGACTTCGAGTTGTGCAAGATCGACATCGTCATTAGGCGGACCAGCTTCGCAGGCCGCTAGAATTTTCTGTTGGGGACCACGTGTTCTTGCGAATCTCACCAACTCGTGGGGTCATTAGATTTGGCGTTCGCGGGAAGTTGAGTCCGATAAGTGGGCCCATTCGTTATCCTTGATAGGGTAGGCGATGTTGCTTATCATTTATCCCTTCCACCTTCGTTACGAAAGGTGCATGATGTATTTCATGTATCTCAGTTGCGTAGGTATGTATCGGACCCAAGCCATATCTTTGATTATTCTGAACTGGTTGTTGGTACCAACCTATCTTATGAGGAACAGCCTGTGTCCATCTTGGACCGAAGGGAGAAGATACTAAAGAACCGAACGATTAGCCTTGTCCATGTTGCTTGGGGTCATCACTCCCTAGGAGAGTCAACGTAGGAATATGAGGATGATATCCGATCACGGTATCCGCACCTATTTGACTCACAAGGTATATTTTTTTCCATGTACTTTGATTGTCTTTGACTCCTCATGCTTATCACCCTATGAGTAGAAATTACTTGATGTCGTAGATTGATATATATATATATATATATATATATATATATATATATATATATATATATATATATATATTACTTGCTATTTAATATTGTAAAATAGTTGCTTGTTTAAATTGCTTATACTTAGATTAATCTAGCTCTGATATTTCTGTCCTGCTTGGATCTGAAATTTCGAGGACAGAATTTTTCTAAGGAGGGTGGAGATGTCACTCCCCGTTTCCAGAATACGTATTTTTATATATGTACTGCTTGAATGTATTTAATTAATATTTATCATGCATTTGTTCTGTATTTAAATTCTTCAATTTTGTGCTTATTAATTTTTCCTATATTTTATTATGCAGCTTTTGCTTTAGCTCTTGGTTTAGTCTGTTCATTTAAACCATTTTGGTTTAGCTTGGTTCATCATGATAAGGAGTAGATGGCCTAGATCTTGTAGGAAGGAATGGGTGGTGGAGATCTTGACTTGGGCTTGATATTAATACTTTTTTATTTTTCTCTCTCTTCATTACTCTCATTTATTCCTTCTTCATCCTCTATCACTCTTCCACCAACCTAGAGAGCTAGGCAAGTACAACTTGCTTCTTGATGGATTCTGATTTTTGTTGTTCCATTGTCTTCCTCACGAGATTCTAAGCCACTCTAGTACTTAGGATTTTTAATTTCCATAGCTCATTACTTGTAGATCAAAGTTTGTTGCATTTTTGGATTTCTTAGGTTTTGATCTAGCTAACCCTGTTATTTTTGAGTTTTGATGGTTCCATGTTGTAGAGAATTTCTTTCTGCCCTATTTTAACTTATAGAAGTCTGAATTCTGACCCTAAATAAAGGTTTAGTGGAGCTTGGAAGCCATGGATTCCATGGTTCTTCTTTTCGGGAAGTAGAGAAGAAGAACAGTGGACGACCGCATGGACCTTCATACGGCAGTTTCTCTTTCAGCAGCATGGCCTTGGACGCATGGCCGTGGCAGCTTCCAGCCGTATTTTCCTTGGCCACATAGAGCATCTGCCTTCATGCATTCCTGGCCGCATGGCCCATTGTCACATGGGCTTCTGGCCGTATGGCCTTGGTAGCCCTGAGTCGTATGAGATTCAGTCCCCTGAGCAGCTTGAGACTCAGTCCCCTTGGCCGCATAAGCTTGGCATTTGGTTCATTGCCGCATGAATTTTTCTTAGCCACATAATTCTGGCTGCATGAGACTCCATTCCTTTGCCGCATAGCTCATGTTAGCCCCAGCCACATAAACTTTCCTGGCCGCATGGCTTCAGCAGCCGAAGCCGCATGAGACTCATTTTTTGCTAGCCGTAGCCGTATGGCTTTGACTTTCCCAGCCACATAGGGCTTTGCCGTATGACTGTTTTCTCCCTTACCGCATGAACTACTTTCTATTCAGCCGTATAGGCCTCAACCGCATGGCTGCTTACCGCATATGCTTTTAGACGCATGGCCCTTAGCTCCGGGGTCGCATGGGATTCTGACCCAATTCTGGTCGCATAGAAGGATTCTGACTTACCCAACCGCATAGATGGGCATCCATCTATTGCTGCCCATAGTGCCCTTTGGCTGTTTCTTGTCCTAGATTGACCTTGATTGACATTGATTGTTACCTTGACATATAATTGATCATGTATTCCTAGTTGGAACTAGGAGACTGGCTAGTCGTCTTCTTGACTTGAATAAGACATGTTCATGTATGAACCATGAACCATTGTGATCGACTAGTCGATCCGAACACTTAGCAAATGGACACATGTTGACTTCAATTTTTCTGTAAAAGCATCGTGTGGATCTTACAGTCAAGGCATGATTATTTCGTGGCTAGGATTGATTGTTGTATTACGCTATGTAAGACCTACAACCTAGCCGCACGGGCATCGTTGTAGGAGTTGTGCATATCATACTCTGTATAGAAGTACTTATTCTGAATGACCAAGATCCACGGCATGGGATTTCAATCAACATAGGGACTATTAAGCTAAATGAAATAACGATTGTATGGAGAGAATGGATTCCTGAGTTCTTATATGGCAGCCATCTTTGGGACGATTAGTGCCCCGACATGCCGGCTGGTTTCCACAGATACTGTAAATCTGCAACCCGGGCAGGAAATGGTATCTGCCTATATTATTATATATACTGATAACGATCGTCCCGTTGGGACTCGTCTAACTCATGATTGGCGCAATTGATTATTGGATAGACTAGCCTTGATTGTATATAGTAAGAACTGAGGAACCCTTATTGCATACTTCCAGGGCAACTTGGAACTTATAGTAGCAAGCCGTAGTAGTTGCATGGCCGTTTTAAATTGATTTGTTTGTGCATTGTTCCTACCCTGTTAACTACTGAGGAGAGCAGAACGTCAGGACATGACGGGTCATCTTCTGTCCTTGTTTGGTTGGGAAGTTGGCTTGAAGTGTCGTGATGTTGTGCGAACCCCAGTTGCAAGCAGGAACCCTTTATCATATTTTTACTCTTATCACTGGTTCTAATTTCTCATATCGTGCTTCCTTGCGGTACTTGCTATTAGAGGTCTAACCTATCTGGTTTTATATGGCCAGATCTAGAGCCTGTTCCCGAGGACTCAGCTTACTTCCACCTCAAAGATGGTCAATACTAGAGAAATGATCGCCGAAGGACACGAGTGGGTCCCTTGCTTTCCTGCTCATTTTTACTATTTACTTCACTTTTGCCGTTTGGTACCGACATATTAGTCGGCTTGTCTTGAACTTACTTTTACATAATTGTACATTGATCTTTCCTGTCCGATCGTTAGATTATTCTCTTGTCCCTTTTCTTAGGGGCACATCGTCCGCATCTGCTAGGACTGGACAACAACAACAAGGGAAACACGGACAACTTGACCATGTTGGTCAGCAACAAGGGCCAGTACTACCTCAAGAGACTATCCAAGAAAAAGTGATAGTAGAACCAGCAGCTGGACCGCAGTATCCGAAGGTTCCAACACGACCAAAAGTTCCACCTACCCCTGTTGAAGTGGACACACCGGCCCTTCTGGAGATCATGAGGGGGATGATGGCTACTCAGCAACATCAGATGTTGGCCCAGCAACGCATGCACGCTCAGTTACAAGAGCAGAATGTACTACTCAACCAAAGATTGCAGACGGCTTTGGAAAGAGGGGTGAGGGCAGATTCAGAAGCATCAACCAGATTTTGTAAGTACAACCCCCATCATTTCGAGGGCACAAAAGATGCCATTTCAGTAGATGCATGGTTTAAGGACATTGAGGCTATTCTGACAGCGGCTAAGGTTACGACAGAAGAACGTGTGGATCTAGTAAAGTTTTTACTTCAGGATCTCGTACGAGATTGGTAGGAATCAGAAGAAGTGGGCATCATACGTCCTGTTGCTTGGGACTATTTTACCGCAAGATTCAAGACGAAGTACTATGGATTTGTGGCACAGTTTAAGCTACAATAAAAGTTTATCAACCTCAAGCAGGCTGGGAAGACAGTGGATGCTTATGCAGCAGAGTTCTGCAGACTGATTAGGTTCGCCCCAGAGATGGTAGCAACGGAGAGCCAGAGGGCTATGAGGTTTCAGCAAGGGTTTCATCTTGAACTCTTACAATTGATAGAGGGGCACAACTACCAGACTTTTGATGAGGTATTGACGATAATTCGAAGGCATGAGATCACCGTCCAGAGGATCACAACAAGGACTGGAGGTCAGAAGAGATCTCACAATCAGATTGAAGGAGGAGGGGGAGTAGCCCCTGAGTTACACCATCTCCTGGCGTTCACATTCACGATGTGGCAATACGAGGGCCAGCACCACCAGCAAGGCAAGAACAACAATAGAGGAAGAACCAGCAACCTCCAATGGGCTGCACTTATTGTGGGAAGGTAGGGCACACTAGAGATGTGTGTCGGACATTGAACGGACAATGCTTGATATGTGGAAATCTAGATCATCGGGTTTCTACCTGTCCTATGAATTCAAGGTCAGAAGGACCAGTACAATTTTTTGCTCTGCCAGCACCAGGGGCAAGCCAGTATCGAGGACCAGCGATGGCAGTGAGACCGTTATCACAGCGTCGTTGATGTCACAGGCTCAGATGTTTCGGTAACAGGGACCGCCGATGCAGCAGCAACAACATAGACCACTCCAGCATCACCAAGGCAGGGGCCAGCAGCAGCACCAGGCTAGGCCTCAGCATGGGAACCAACAAAGAGGTCGAGGGTAGGCATTCAATCTGTTCTTGGAAGAGGCATTGGCATCGAGAGATGTTGTGATATGTAACATTCTCGTCGCCTCATATCCCGCAGTAGCATTGTTTAATTCGGGAGCATCACACTCATTTATATCTGTGCAATTTACGATACGACTAGGAATAGAATTCGAGGCATTGCCGGGGAGATTGAATATACTCACTGGTAATGGGCTCGTAGGAGTTAGTAGAGTTATTCTAGCATGAAGTATTGTAGTGTACGAGTGTCCCTTATCCGCCAGGTTGATAGAATTTTCTATAAAGAATTTTGACGTCATTTTAGGCATGGACTGGCTGAAAGACATTTGTGCCACAATAGATTACCGTAGAGGGAGTGTATCTTTTAATATTCCAGGCATGGATCGATTTAACCTAGTCAGATCAGTGGCAATCCAACAAGAAGAAGAAAGAGTAGTAGCGGCAATGGAAGAAGTTCAAGTTTCAAAGGTAGTTGAAGAGTTCATTGATGTACTTCCCGAAGAACTTCCAGGTTTACCCCCGATTAGGGATATTGAGTTAGTATAGAATTGGCACCTGGAACTCAACCGATATCAGATCGGGTTTACAGAATGCAAATTCCGAGCAGGCCAAGGTGTATCAGCACGTAGAGGAACTGAAGGCGAAGAAGTTTATTCAAGATATCGTATCACCATGGGCAGCACCAGTGGTATTTGTAGGGAAGATGGATGGGTCACCAAGTTTGTGCATTGACTATAGAAAGCTCAACGCGGCGACAGTAAAGAACAAGTACCCATTACCTAGAATCGATGACTTGTTTGATCAATTGAGCAGAGCAAGAGTTTTCTCCAAGATAGATCTTCGGTCAGGGTATCATCAAGTTAGAGTTCGAGAAGAGGATATTCCCAAGACAGCATTCAGGTCGAAGTACGGGCATTACGAGTTCCTAGTTATGCCGTTTGGTTTGACCAATGCCCCAGCAATATTTATAGATTTGATGAATCGTATCTTTATGCCATACTTAGATCATTTTGTCGTTGTGTTCCTCGACGACCTCCTCGTATATTCAGCTAGTGAAGAAGAGCATGAAAATCACCTCAGAAAAGTGTTACAGGTTCTGAGAGAGAACCAGTTGTACGCCAAGCTCAGCAAGTATCAGTTTTGGATAGATCGAATTTCATTCTTGGGGCACATCATATCAGGGGCTGGAGTAGCAGTAGATCCCAAGAAGGTAGAAGCAGTAGAGAGTTGGCCAGTACCTAAGACCATAGCTGATGTGCGTAGTTTCTTGAGATTGGCAGGATATTACAGAAGGTTCATATCAGACTTCGCAAAACTTTCAGCAACCATGATCCGCTTGACACGAAAGTTTGTGCCATTCGTCTGGTTGACAGAATGCCAGGCATTATTTGAGAATTTGAAGCAAAAATTTATATCGACACCCATTCTTATATTGCCAGTTGGACCCAAAGGTTTAACCGTTTATTGTGACGCATCAGGAAAAGGACTTGGGTGTGTCCTCATGCAGCATGGGAAGGTGATAGCATATGCATCTAGGAAACTTCGAGACCACGAGAAGAATTATCCACTTTATGACTTGGAATTGGCAGCAGTAGTATTTGCTCTGAAGCTATTGAGGTATTACTTGTACGGTGATCGAGTGGATATGTACACAGACCACAAAAGTCTGAAGTACATCTTTACTCAGAAAGAACTGAACATGAGGCAGAGAAGATGGTTGGAGTTGATCAAGGAATACGACATGGAGCTTCAGTATCACCCAGGCAAGGCTAACGTGGTAGCAGATGCTCTTAGCAGGAGAGGCGGCGCATTTATGTTGACATCACAAAAATATATCTTAGAATACCTTCAGGAGATGGGCATCGAGGTTATACTTCCTAGTGATATAGGAATTCTGGAAAGTCTACGAGTTAAATCTGACTTAGTAGACAGGATCAAGGCTGCTCAGGCCCAGGACCCAAGGATTCAGAAGCTTAGGACAGAATGTGAGTCAGGACTCCGAAAGAAGATGGAAATTCACGAAGATGGTACACTTAGGTTTGGATCACGTCTGTGTGTGCCTAGTGGAGATATCAGACAGGAGGTTATGACAGAAGCCCATAGTTCTCATTATTCTATACACCCTAGAGGGACTAAAATGTACAAGGATATCAAGCAGCACTTCTGGTGGAACGGAATGAAAAGGGAGATATCTAGATTCGTTTCCTGTTGCTTGATATGTCAGCAAGTGAAGGCAGAATAGCAGAGGCAAGTTGGATTATTGCAATCGCCTCCTATCCCAGAATAGAAGTGGAAACATATCACAATAGACTTCGTGATCGGTCTATCGAGATCGCCAAGTGGTAAAGATGCCGTTTGGGTGATAATGGACCGGCTTACAAAGGTGGCACATTTTCTTCCTTTTAGAGTAGGGCAATCTACAGAAAAATAGACAGAATTGTATATGCAACAGATAGTCACGCAGTATGGGGTCCCTGTTAGTATTGTGTCAGACAGAGATACCCGCTTTATATCACATTTCTGGAAGAGTCTACATCGTAGTCTGGGTACCAAGTTAAGATTTAGCACGGCTTACCACCCACAGACGGACGGGCAATCAGAAAGACCAATTCAGACTTTAGAAGATATGTTACGAGCTTACACTTTAGATTTTGGAGGATCTTAGGAGTGTCACTTGCACTTAGTCGAGTTCTCATACAATAACAGTTATCAAGCCAGTATCCAGATGGTGCCATTCGAAGCACTATATGGTAAGAAGTGTAGGTCACCACTGGCATGAGATGATATCGGGGAGAAAAAGATGTTAGGCCCAGAGATGATTGTTCAGACAGTTGAAGTGGTTAAGATAATTAGAGGGCGACTTCGAGTTGCGCAAGATCGACATCGTCATTGGGCGGATC
This sequence comes from Iris pallida, assembly GCA_029216955.1. Lineage (NCBI taxonomy): Eukaryota > Viridiplantae > Streptophyta > Magnoliopsida > Asparagales > Iridaceae > Iris > Iris pallida. The sequence goes on from JANAVB010034417.1 coordinate 75,715,107, forward strand.
AGCATCGCAGGCCACTAGAATTTTCTGTTGGGGACCACATGTTCTTGCGGATCTCTCCTACTCGTGGGGTCATTAGATTTGGCGTTCGCGGGAAGTTGAGTCCGCGATACGTGGGCCCATTCGTTATCCTTAATAGGTTAGGCGATATTGCTTATCGTTTGTCCCTTCCACCTTCATTACGAGAGGTGCATGATGTGTTTCATGTATCTCAGTTACATAGGTATGTATCGGACCCAAGCCATATCCTCGATCATTCTGAACTGGTTGTTGGTACCAACCAGTCTTACGAGGAACAGCCTGTGTCCATCTTGGATCGAAGGGAGAAGATACTCAAGAACCGAACAATTAGCCTTGTCTGTGTTGTTTGGGTTCATCAATCCTTAGGAGAGTCAACGTGGGAACGTGAAGATGATATCCGATCACTGTATCCGCACCTATTTGACTCACAAGGTATATTTCTTCCCGTGTACCTTGATCGTCTTTGGCTCCTCATGCTTATCACCCTATGAGTAGAAATTACTTGATGTCGTAGATTGATATATATATATATATATATATATATATATATATATATATATATATATACATATTACTTGCTATTTGACATTGTAAAATAGCTGCTTGTTTAAATTGCTTATACTTAGATTAGTCTAGCTCTGATATTTCTGTCCTGCTTGGATCTGAAATTCTGATGACGGAATTTTTCTAAGGAGGGTAGAGATGTCACTCTCCTTTCACAGAATACGTATTTTTATACATGTACTTCTTGAATGTATTTAATTGATATTTATCATGCATTTATTCTGTAATTAAATTCTTCAATTTCGTGCTTATTAATTTTTCCTGTATTTTATTTTGCTGCTTTTGCTTTAGCTCTTGGTTTAGTCCATTCATTTAAACCAATTTGGTTTAGCTTGGTTCATCATGATAAGGAGTGGATGGCCTAGATCTTGTAGGAAGGAATGGGTGGTGGAGATCTTGACTTGGGCTTGATATTAATACTTCTTTACTTTTCTCTCTCTTCATTACTCTCATTTACTCCTTCTTCATCCTCCATTACTCTTCCACTAACCTAGAGAGCTAGACAAGTACAACTTGCTTCGTGATGGATTCTAATTTTTGTTGTTCCATTGTCTTTCTTACGAGATTCTAAGCCACTCTAGTACTTAGCATTTTTAATTTCTATGGCTCATTACTTGTAGATCTAAGTTTGTTGCATTTTCAGATTTCTTAGGTTTTGATCTAGCTAACCCTGTTATTTTTGAGTTTTGATGGTTCCATGTTGTAGAGAATTTCTTTCTGCCCCATTTTGACCTATGAAAGTTTGGATTCTGACCCTAAATGAAGGTTTAGTGGAGCTTGGAAGCCATGGATTCCATGGTTCTTCTTCTCGAAAAGTAGAGAAGAAGAACAGTGAACGGCCGTATGGACCTTCATGCGACAGTTTTCCTTTCAGTCGTATGGCCTTGGCAGCTTCCAGCCGCATTTTCCTTGGTCGTATAGAGCATCTGCCTTCATGCATTCCTAGCCGCATGGCCCATTGCCGTATGGGCTTCTGCCGTATGGCCTTGGTAGCCCTGAGCCGCATGAGATTCAGTTCCCTGAGCAGCATGAGACTCAGTCCCCTTGGCCACATAAGCTTGGCACTTGGTTTATTGCAGCATGAATTTTTCTTAACCGCATAATTCTGGCCGCATGAGACTCCATTCCTTTGCCGCATGGCTCAAGTTAGCCCTAGCCACATGAACTTTTCTGGTCGCATGGCTTCAGCAGCCGAAGCCGCATGAGAATCATTTTCTGCTAGCCGCAGCCGCATGGCTTTGACTTACCCAGCCGCATAGGGCTTTGCCGCATGACTGTTTTCTCCCTTGCCGTATGCACTGCTTTCTCTTCAGCTGCATAGGCCTCAACCGCATGGTTGCTTACCGCATAGGCTTTTAGCCGCATGGCCCTTAGCTCTGGGGCCGCATGGGATTCTGACCCAATTTTGGCTGCATAGAAGGATCCTGACTTACCCAACCGCATAGATGGGCATCCATCTATTGCCGCCCATAGTGCCTTTTGGCTGTTTCTTGTCCTAGATTGACCTTGATTGACATTGATTGTTACCTTGACATATAATTGATCATGCGTTCCTAGTTGAAACTAAGAGACTGGCTAGTCGTCTTATTGACTTGAATGAGACACGTTCATGTATGAACCATGAACCATTGTAACCGACTAGCCGATCCGAATACTTGGCAAATGGACACATGTTGACTTCCATTTTTTTTGTAAAAGCAGCATGTGCATCTTACAGTCAAGGCATGATTATTTTGTGACTAGGATTGATTGTTGTATTACGCTATGTAAGACCTACAACCTAGCCGCACGGGCATCGTTTTAGGAGTTGTGCATATCGTACTCTGTACGAAAGTACTCATTCTGAATGACCATGATCCATGGCATGGGATTTCAATCAACATAGGGACTATTAAGCTAAATAAGATAACGATTGCATGGAGAGAATGGATTCACGAGTTCTTATATGGCAGCCATCTTTGGGACGATTAGTGCTCCGACATGCCGGCTGGTTCCCACAGATACTATAAATCTGTATACGAGAAGGGAGTGGTATCTGCCTATATTGTTGTATACACTGATAACGAGCGTCCCGCTGGGACTCGTCTAATTCATGATTGGCACAATTGATTACTGGATAGACTAGCCTTGCTTGTACATAGTAAGAACTGAGGAATCCCTTTTTGCATACTACCAGGGCAACTTGGAACTTACAGTAGCAAGCCGTAGTAGTTGCATGGCCGTCTTAAATTGATTTGTTTGTGCACTTTGCCTACCCTGTTAACTACTGAGGAGAGCAGAACGTCAGGACATGATGAGTCATCTTCTGTCCTTATTTGGTTGGAAAGTTGGCTTGAAGTGTCGATGTTGTGCGAACCCCGGTAGCAAGCAGGAACCCTTTATCATATTTTTACTCTTATCACTGGTTCTAATTTCTCATATCGTGCTTCTTGCGGTACTTTCTATTAGAGCTATAACCTCTCCGGTTTTGCATGGCCAGATCTAGAGCCTGTTCCCGAGGAATCAACTTACTTTCACCTTCAAGATGGTCAATACTAGAGGAATAATAGCCGGAGGACATGAGTGGGTCCCTTGCTTCCCTGCTCATTTTTACTATTTACTTCACTTTTGTCGTTTGGTACCGACATGTTAGTCGGATTGTCTTGTACTTACTTTTACATAATTGTAACTAAGTCAAACTGCAGCTGATAATGATTGTGTATACCATATTATATCCTTTGGCTATGTTTTGTAAAGCCAGATTCTCAAGAACATTTTGACCAAGCATTTGGGACGCCTTACTGCTTTATCTTACATGTTCTCTATTTACTGTTTCTTGTTTGAATGATTGAGACAATAGATGTTGAGTAACCCTAGTAAGACTTCCATGTAGTATGCACCCCCTCGTCTTTTAGACAGCATTGATCGTATTATACGGTATTCATCTACCTGTAATACGTAGCTGGCTGAGTCATTCCCCCGCTCTCCAGTATTCTGGTTCTGGGGCGTGACACATTCTGACCGTAGCTAGGCGCCATGAGAGAATTAACAAAAAGAAGGTAGACAAAAGCGTTCCACTCAGCAGCTGGACCAGCCAAAGGATACAGAACGGACCCATTAGATAGCCTATGGCGCAACAGCAGCAGCAGGGAGCCATGCCTTACCAAAAGCCTACTTTCCATTTCTATGGGAAGCAGGGACACATTTGCAATGATTGTCGTCTTCGGCTTGGCTTGTGCATGAGATGCGGATCCGGACTGCATATGGCTAAGAATTGTCCTGAACAGCCGACTCTAACACTTCCTACACCTCGGCCTGGACAACAGATGCAAAAGCCCAGGAGCGGGAGCCCCTAGCCTACCATTACCATCACAGACAGCTCAGTTTGAGGGAGCCAAAGCTCTAGGCTCCAACCAGAGGTTTGGGCAAGCTTTTTTACTGGTCATAGAGGAGCCAATCCGGGAGGGCGAGGTTATAGCAGGTATCATCTTAGTTGCTTCATATCCCGCCGTTGCATTATTTGAAACCGAAGCCACACACTCATTCATAGCCACCAGCTTTGTAACTAGACATAGCATTGCTACTGTACCTCTGTCTCAGAATGTTATAATTCTCATCGGGGGAAGGATAGTGCCTGTTAGCATCATATGTAGATCATGTCTTATAGAAATTTATGGAAGGAAGATGAAGGCTCGATTTTTGGTTTTTCCTATGATAAATTTTGACGTGGTTCTGGGGTTGGACTGGCTAAGTCAGTATCATGCCACCCTTAACTGTCACAAGGACAATATTGTGTTCAGACCACCAAAAGAGGAGGAGTTTGAGTTTACTATAGAATCTTCTAGTGATAGAGTTGTGCCAGCATTAAGAACTCATATAGAGATAAAAGGGGTTTCTTATCCTCATATTATCATCGAGTTCCCAGATATATTTCCCGAGGAGCTGCCAAGATTGCCGCCTGACAGAGACCTTGAGTTCTCTATGAATCTTGTTATAGGAGCCGAACCAATCGTGTCTCATGTGTCACACCCTAATCCCGGAGGATCGAAAACTAGCCACTGGGCGTGATGCCATACAAGTCTAGATTGTACTTGTACAAGGCAAAACCAATACAGTTTTCGGTCTTTCTCAGAAAACGACAATAGTACAGCAACACCGAGCAGATAAATTGAAGTCACGGCAAGATATAAAAAATATATCTCTTTATTGATAATTGTAATAGATTACAAGACTTACAGCTGAATACAAAGTTTACAACAGATTATAAGATTCTTGAAAAGCCAACTAAATATATACTTGTCCATTAGGCTTATAACCGAACATGCTGACTTTTCTTACAATCTCACTGGTACCGCTGAGTTACACTGTTATATAAATTATATCCCATACAGCAGAAGGCATCGTCTTGCAAGAAGAGCTTCTGCATACCCATCCGATTCATCGATGCCAAGCACTGATCAAGCGATTTTTGCCATGCACAAGCACCTAAAATATTGGCTACAACGTGCGTCAGTACATCATCTATGTACTTGCGAACGATGTTGGCCCAACTCACCTAAGAAGAAAATACTATGTAATCATGTTATAAGATACTATTAAAAGTGGTCTTTCTCGTTGCCTTAGGGTCAATTAGCAGTTCTTATCCAACAGTAGTAAAGCATGTATTATATAGCCACCATAATGTAAAGCAATATGATATTACCCTTTGGTGAATCTTACCCACGGTCGTATAGCCATCCCTATACATTTATAATACTTACTCTGCCTGCACAAGATATTGTTAGGAACAATATCATAATTCATATTTGTCACCGTTCAGGTGATTCTTACCAACAACCGACATCCTTTCCTGTATCTGATTCATAACTTACTCTGTCTGCATAAGACATCATTAGCATGTGACTTGTCTATATACGGGTCACTGACTACACGCCATCTTGGACTTATAGTTAGATGGCTCCCCTTCATCGAAGGGTAGCTAGCCCAGTCCGGAAGGTCCCCGAATCACCGTGCTACTACTTCAGCACTGTGCTACTACTTCAGCACGAGATTTCCCCGAAGACGAATCGATTTTCAAGGCCTTAGAATACCATTCAAAGAACCACCTTGTCGACAAGTTGTCCATGACCACGCAATTATATGCAACTTATTTATGAAAAAACATATAATGCATGATAAGAAAAACTAAGTAAATAAGCCATCTTTCTCAACAAGCCATCATTCTCATTTGCATTGCCATCTTGCCTTGAGCCAACACTCATATTATCATCTGCCCAATCTGGGGTCTTAGTATAATCAACATTCTACATCGGCGACAGGATAATAGAATGCTAATTACTCAATCTCTTTCCCATATCTTTTATATCGTACGTTCTTTTGGTCATAATTATAGCATACTCATTGCCCAATTCTTGGGACTTAGCATCTGTGTTACCATCTATTCATCGAGCTAAGGCTCAATATACTCATCGCCCAAGTATTTGGGACTTTTCCTTCATCTGTCATGTATTTTATTGCAAAACACGCAAGCATATAATTTATTGAAATGATCGCAACAGCTTTCGGGTCATGTTATTAATTATCTTTCATTATCTTTTTGGATTCCACACAAGGTATCGTTTAGCAACCCAATACAAAATCATATCATACAGTCCTTTTATTAAGTGTGAAGCTAAAGGATCTTCGAAGGGTTCAACACTACTCACATTCAAAAGACGATTCCCGCCACGATCGCATAGCCTTCCGAGCGATCCTTCCACATATTTCCAAGTCCAACAAGGCTTCATTGAACCAACCAGCCATCATAAGGCACCGTGCGGGTCGGAGTACTACAATATATACCACTCAGAAAATGTTGTCCTTGAAACTTAAATAAAACTCATCCCCATAATTCCAACTGAATTTATAAAACTTTCCAATGATCAACTTGAACTAGATAATATTTCTCCGCAATATCTAGATTGATTTCAAATAATGTCCCATCTCGTCACAACATCCTAATTTGATTCAAAATAGTTTACCATCCTTATGCTTTCCTTTAATACTCGTGTAAATTTCTTAGCACTTGATAATCCACTCCCGTGGCTTCGTTTGAATTCAACATACCACTTAGTTTGAATCATACACATATTTTAAGCGTCCCAAAAATTCATGCATTTAAACCAAGTTCAGTGATGGAGAAAATGATCAAGCTACGATATACTTCATTCCCGAATATTAGCAATTCCTCTCGAGCATCTCGTATAGTCTCAATTCACTTTATTTTAATCTCCCAACCAACTAATAACATAATGAATATTACCAATTCCAACTCGAGTAATTTCCCACAATAGATCCAAGATTTCCTAAAGTATTTCGACATAGATATGTGAAGTTTTCCAACGAATCCAGAGTTCCCTTTCAAGTCCACCATCATTCCTACCACCAAATTTGATAAAGCCAATAGCCATATTTTATTTTGATACCACGATTTTCATCAATCAAATTATGTACCTATTATCATTTGCATCCATACACTTAATTAGGAACTCATAAAATTTTCGATTGTGATTCATCTTCCAAGTTGTACCATTATTAATTCTACTCTTGTTAAAATTTCTCGATGTACTCAAAATTTTCTTCCATTGATCAAGCCAACATATTATAATCTCGCATGTGTAACTTCTCTTTCTAGCAACATTAATTCAGATGATTATTTTAAAATTGTATTTGCTTTCATCGATCTCGACTCATGCACTAGCTCATTCCGTCGTTACACTTTTCCCTCAATTTTGATCCGATTATCCATCCATAAAATTATTCTAACTGTCTCAAGGCACTACCATCAATTAAAGCAACTAAATATGATTCAACCGACCAACCAATTCAAACAATTTCCGACATTCCAAATAAAGGCAACCAAGTTTCCGAAATTAACATGATCTGTTATTTCATCCAACGTTGTAATATCAAATTTTCTAATATCTATTCAATTCCGAAGCTTACTTTCCGACATATCTTACTCATTCCGACTATACCCACGCAACATCAATAGGGACATCCTCAGGGTTTCCAACAGTCAACTTAGTTTTCAGTCAAGTCTCTACAGTCAGCTATTCTAAGCTAAACCATACATTCAGCTAACTCATCAGAGATGGATAGCTAATAAGGACATACTCTTATCTTAGAGGCAACCAATTCTTATCAAAGATACTCTATCTTATCTTAGGGGCAATCTATGAGCCGACCAATCTAAGGGACATGGGATACTACCCCAATCTCATAAACTTATCCCCAAATTCAAACATCTGAAATATCATAGCCTACCGATCCGAAACTTAAGCAACCAACCGACACTCTAGGGTCAAGTCTATCCACCCGTACTCATCCTCGGGTATGGAGTTATTCTAGACTTACCCACACTGACAAAATCTATCCAACAATTCATATGGGTCAATCTCGAAGCTGCGATATAAACTTTTATCAATCGAACATCCAAATATTCAATTTTTATTTGCATAAACGTAGCATCACCTGCTCAATCTGACTTGCATACTCATATCGTACTCAAATTGTGTCTATTTAATTATGCCAACTATTCCGACTCATAATCCAACATCGCTACTTTAATAGTCTATTATTTACAATTTCTTTCCTTCGGTCTCTTTGCGACATATTTATGTAAAACCCCTAAATTTCTACTATATTTTTTTATTTATTTTATTAATATTTGTACGGATTTAAAATTTATATTATACGTCGCGTAGTCGTATTTTACGTCGCGCACGAAATTTTATTTTTGCTCGACGAGTGCGAATATGTGCGAGTGTACATATTTTAGAAAAATATTTTATTTATTATTTTATAGTTTCAAAATAATATATGCAATAATTATTTCTACTATCATTACCAAGTTATTATTTTACTTACTAAAAGCCTTCATTTATACAATTATTAAGAATAATTAATATTTTTATTGTATACTAGAAAAACATAATTATGAAAACATTATTTATGCATACATATATATTTGTAATTATTTATTGGTTTATTTTAAATATTAATGTAATTTTCGAAATTATTATTATTTGCATTTTTGGAAAATATATTTCAAAATTATTGTAGAGATTTAAATCATGATTTGAATCTATGGATTTATTTAAATAGTTAATATTTGAAATTTGATTTATTCTATTGATTTTAAACCAAGATTTTAATTAGATTTAATTGGATTTGGATTGGATTTGATTGGTTTTAAATTAATAGATGAATTATCTATTTTGGGTTTAAATACTCCTAAACTTTATCCAACTGGAATTCCCATATCCTATAAATAGGCAGGTACTCCTCCATTATTTTTTCCCACAATTCATCTTCCACAAATTTCTCCATAATTCTACGTGCATCGTGTCTGTGTCCATCCATATTCTTATTCCATTATTTTACATGTACATTATTTTCTTTCCCGTGTCGGACACACCCCGACATCAATAAATTCCTAAACCCTAGTCCTTATCCTAAACCCTATCCTGTCTTGTCCGCTGCCATTTCCTTCGCCGTACCAGTCTCCTGTCACAGCACCCCGCCTCCACGCCGCCCGTCAATCCTAGTGCAGCCCGACCCCGTCTAAATCCTGTCAAACCAGCGCAAATCGCTTACACCAGCAAACCCACCCCAGCCTACAGTCCAGTCCCGGCCAGCCACCACCTGCTCGTTGCCCCGACGAGCCCTTCCACCACACCCAAACCCGACCAACCATTAACCCGTCACCACCGCCTTCACGGCCATCGCCGGAACCCATCAAACCCAAAAATTAAACCAAATTGAAACAGACATCTCTGCCACCCGGACCACCGCTACCCCGACCAACCTCAACCACCGCCACCGCAGTCGGCCACCCCCGCCGGCCGGTAGATCCCAAAATCCACAGCCAAAAGGAAAAAAATAAAATAAATTTAGAACCCTAACCCTAGACTCACCTCACCGTCGGTCAGCCCCGGCCACCGCGCCTGTGCTCATTGCCGCCCCGACGTGTGTGGTCGCCTACCTCCGTCGTGGCCCTACGGCCGACCCCATCGACTTCGCCTCAGCGCCCAGCTTTCGACCGCCCCGTCAGATCCGCCACCGCCACGATTGATCCACCGAGAACCCCGCCTCGCCGACCTCCGGCATGCCCTAGAACCACCGCCGCCGCCGAAAAACCCTCTTCCGAGCCCGCCGAGCCTCCACATACCCACCGCCGCTCCGTCTCACTCCGTCACTACGCCTGAGCCGAGCTCCCACGCCGCCCGCGCTTCCCGGCGCCACCCCGCCGACCCTTTTCCTTCCTCTCTCTTCCACTGACTCTCTCGCTCACACTCTTCTCTCTCTTCCTTTGAATTTTTTTTTGAATTCAATGCTGTGTTTTAATTAGGTGTACTGTTTCGAGGGAACAGCAGTGTATGTATACTGATGTTATTTATTATTATTATTAATATTATTAATCTATTTTATTACTATCCTTATTATTATATTTACTATTATTATTATCATTATTATTATTGTTATTATTATTATAATTATAATTATCAGTATTGTTATTATTATTATTATTATTATTATTATTATTTGTTATTATTATTATTATTCTTACAATGCTAAGTTTTACGATTATTTTGGTTATTATTATTAATAAGTGGTTTTGGTATTTTTATCATGGTTATCAAATGTTTTTCAAAGATTATCTTATAAAAATGTATAAATATTGTATTTAACTTAGTATATTTAAAATATCATTTTTTAAATTCATAAACAAATTTCTAGATTATTGATATTTATCTAGAAATATTTTGTCGTATAAAAATATAAACTTTTACCTAAAATTGCATTTTGACAACTTAGAGTTTTTCTTCAAAAACGACTTCCGATTTTTTTTATTTTGAAAGCATATTTTGACTAATAATATTTCAAGTATTACAAAGTATTTCTAAAAACATAGATTGATTATTTATCATTTTTTTCCTTATTCTTCCATCCGTAACTCAACCCCACTCTCCTATTCGATCGCCAATTCAAGCCTACCTTATGTCCACCCTAACTAACTTGACCCTTCTGGACCCAATGGAACTGTCCGTGCCGACATCAGAGGTCACCTTGTATAATAGTTGCACTGAAGTTGTAGTTCATGCCACATCGATTATCGCAGCACACCAGGCGTCCTACCAGGCAAGACACCTTGCCATTTGCTGTTTACTTATTTTTAGCTCATATTTTATGCATTATTTATTTTTTTATGCAAAATAAACTATGATACATGACATAACTGTTAGAACTTACTGTTCATTTATATTTTCTGCTGTGTATTATTTTTTTACAAATTAAACCTAGATTTAAGGGACCACCATGTGTGTTGCATTCATTGGCCTTGACACGTTGTAATACGAAGTTGTGTGTCGCATGTAGAACACGGAAGTGCGTGATTGGCTAGACACCAGTACGTACAAGCCGTGCGATAGGAATAACCGCTAATAGAGGTTGCATGCTAGTTTGACTTAGCGGTTATAGAGGTTAATGTTGTGGATACAACATAATAGGCATTGGGCGGGGAGGACAATTTCTTAGCGTATGGGCTTCGATGCACTTTTCCTTGTGACCCGGACTCTCCGCTGGAGATACGGGGTTGATGACCCATGATTACTGACGGCCACTGACGATTCTGCGGAACGTCATGCTCTTACTGATAGGGCCTCTGGTGCCCAAGGGGGACTATGTCGATCCTATTCAGCCAGGGCCCATGCGTAGGAAGGATTGTTCTTAACTACATTTCACTTAGAACGGTAGGCTACCTTATCCGTTAGGTACGAGTACTTTTGGTTTGGGTACTTGTATCTGACCGTGGCTTGGAACAATAACTTGTCGCGGATTAGTTCGTCACATCTTGTCCTTGTTTGGTTGTAGGTGTGACTTACTACTTCGATGAGAAGGTATTGAACCTTGTTGGGGTCCGGATAACATATTGGATTCATAGCATGGGAAGATACTTTACCGTGAATTAGTTTACCATCTCCTGTCCTTGTTTGGTTGGGGGGATGGTACGCTCGTTCAGTAGGTGCGTATTGTAATATGTTATAATTCGATTTACTTATTTATTTGAGCAATATTTATTCAGTTTATATGGCATGCTATTATGTGTCTTGTTACGTCCCTCTGAGGACCTGGTTATCTCTCCAGGTGTGTGCTCTTGTCTTTCGCAGGTGCTTTAGCTCTAGTCGTGTTCATTGCTATTTCTCGAGGATGATGGCACTTGGATCGTCTTCGCTTCGCTCGCCACTCATTTCATTTTCTATGTACTTTTCCTTATTTTGTTGGAAGTGGATTTGTCTCTGCCCAACATATTGTATCAAGACAAATTTATTCTCGTTATATGACATCTTCTATTCATTTATTTTGTGTGGATGAGATTAGTTGTGGTTTTACTGCATTTTACAGCTTATGTATTTATACAAGGCTTCCATACATTGGAGTATACTTCGTATAAATACAGCTGGCATGTCTACGTTCTTAGTCCTAAGTATTTTGGGACTGGGGCGTTACAATTTAATTCCCATATTTTTGTAGATCATCTATATGGTCTGTACTCTTTAGTCAATCAATAAGGCAACTATATAATTGTATTTCTTCTGGAAGCATCCTTTATGAATTTTTGCTATCACTAAGATGGTTATCTCTTAGCATTTCATGTTAACCATCAATATTCATTTTACATTATCTCTTTATAATTCCACAAGAAGATTTACTATTCATGCACCGATCCAATCTCTATAGTAGCAATCATCTAGCATTCGTATATCGGTCATCTTAGTAAAGATGACATAACTCATTTAGCTAAGTCATGCTCCAACAATTCTATATTCTACCCAAACTCGTTATTAATGCGACGACATCATCCACTAACATGGTCTATTACATATTGCTGCATCTTGATACTTAATTGTATCCCAGCCATCCGACTCTCGTAAGGAATATCGACTCTTTCATGCATCAAGGGGCAAGTGTTCATTCTCTATACCTCAAAATAATCAAAGGTCATAACTTGTTAATTCGGGACACGTCGAATTTTCTCAAGCACAACTACGCAACGTGCTAAGGTTATCTATTTTCTCAAGCCTATTCTCTATTTTTTGGTCGTTGATGCAATTCTCTGCATCTTCTACATCATTTACAACATTCGATAAGTGCCTAACATCACCATCAATTTTGTTGATGTCCAATATGCAATTTTATTTACTCAATTCCAACATCATTCAATATTCAATCTATATTATTCTCCAAAAATCTTTTGATAGCAACATCCCACCATCATTACTGAGCCTACAATCTTTTTACCCAACTGATTCAAGTCATCACCTGAATCTATAATTCATACCATTCCCAACCAAGGCATTCATTTCATATTTTTAATTCTAATTACCCAACATAATGCTAACCATCATAACTCGGAACGAGTTATCCGAACTTAATATCAAGTGACACAACTAGCCGTCATGTATCAATTGTAATCCCAACTACGACTTGATACTACCCAATACCTTATAGGTAAAGCATCGCTATACCATAAACAGGGTTAATGGACATCTTATCTCTAAGAAGGTAGAACCATATACCACTCAGAGCTCAAGCCATCACCGACACTATATTCCTTTTCGCACTAAACCAATGTCCATACTGGACTATCCATCATGCAGTGGCTCTACCGACCATAAATACCAACTCAATTCCCTCGCATCCGTATCTGAAATACAACCATGCCAACACTCATAAGCCAACTCGAAATTCTGTCGATTCCCATTCACTGACGTCATACACAATTTCTGTTCCGACATAACATGCCATTACCCACTGTCGATTGCAACATAACAATCAACTTCTATGAATCCCACATTCCAAACATCAAACACACATTACCAACTTATTATAGCATCGTTTCATTGTTATTCATTTTGGTATCATTAAGAATTCAAAAGACACACATATCACAGCCTACATATTTAGACTTATTATATGGAATATCCAGTGAGTAGCCATGAGGATCAATATATTTTCAGTCAAGAGAGCAAGCTAGAATAATTTAGAAGCAATACTGAATAATCGTGAAAGCAACTTTTAGTCATCGTAGAGGCAACTTTGATTTCATCGTAGAAACAAATTTGAGTTATCGTAGAGGAAACTTTGATTTCATTGCGGAAGCAACTTTGAGTAATCGCGGAAGTAATGTTTGAGTCATCGTAGAAGCAGCTTTGAATCATCATAAAAGCAACTTTAATTGAAACAAATCGAATAAGAATCCAAGGATGTAAAGCCGTGCTCTGATACCATTATGTCATGCCCCGATCCCGGAGGATCGAAAACTAGCCACTGGACGTGATGCCGTACAAGTATAGATTGCACTTGTACAAGGTAAAACCATTACAATTCCTGGTATTTCTTAGAAAACAACGACAACATAGCAACACCAAGCAGATAAATTAAAGTCACAACAAGATATACAGAAATGTATCTCTTTAGATAATGGTAATAGATTACAAGATTTGCAGCTGAATATAGAGTTTACAATAGATTACAAGACTCTTGAAAAGCCAACTGAATATATACTTGCCATTTAGGCTTAGAACCGAACATGTCGACTTTTCTTACAATCTCACTGGTACCACTTAGTTATACTGTTCCATACATTATGTACCGTATAGCAGAAGGCATCGTCTTGCAAGAAGAGCTTCTGCACACCCATCCAATTTTTCGATGCCAAGTATAGAAGCATAGAATTTTAGGCGCATCTAAAATGCAGAGGTCCTATGTGCCCTAACTCTCATGTGCCAAATGGCAGTCTCCTCATATTTTGTGCAATAAATTTGCATTAATGACGATGAACCTACCTCTTCGTATTCAGCCAAGTAAAACAACCATTAACGCCTCAAAACAGACCAATGAGGCTGTGCCATGTGGCAGATGCATCGTCAGCACCATGCGCTCTGTACCGATGAGAAATCGACCCATGCGCCTAACATGGCACGAGCTGATGCACCTATTACAACTCATCACCCTTTAAGCATTTAATGCTATGTGACAGAGTTGGCAGCACATCCTCCAAAGAATGACCAATCGGAAGCTCTTTGCAAGAAACGAAGAGCCGCTGAGGTCTGCATCATTATTTACCTTTTTTGTCGGCTATAGCTGTCCTTGCCACGTGGCCGACCGATTATTTGCATGCAACCCTGCAGCCATGCGCCTAGAAGTCTGCATGCGCCTCAAAAGTCATGCGCCGCCGACTCGCTCCTGATCCTAAAAGACAGAAACTATGTCTTTGCATGCGCCTCCACAGCCATGAGCCCAAAACTCAGCCTTCGCCTTAGAATCCATGCACCCAGACTGGTCTATCATAGACCAAGTCGCCCCCATATGCCTAATCGTAGGCACATCCGAAAGATCATCTTCCATAAAATCAAAGGTCTTTGAGTCACAGACATGCGCCACGTCTATTCTGACTTAATTCTGCTCAAGAATGGGTGCTAACCACCCAAGATCTCAGCAACAACCGAACCTCCACAACTAGCACGTGTCAGCTCCTCCGTAGCCCAACAGAGCAGTTCAACAAATTTGGCTTCAACTCAACGCGCATCGTCCATGTACCCTATAACATCAGCCAAGTGGCATTCCTACGTACAAGCACATCCTACATATACGCGCATGAGCAAACCAGTCTGCTACATATAAATAGAAGGATCATTCCTTCATCCACAGACAAATCATCATATCTACATACAGAGACAAGAAGAGACACGTAACGTCTACTTCTCCTCCAAACGCTTCGGCATCCAGAGCAGTCCAGACAGTCAGAGAATTCAAGATCGTCGTTAGATCATCAACGGAGTCAACGCATTACCACTCGCTCC
The DNA here is from genome assembly GCA_029216955.1 of Iris pallida. Classification (NCBI taxonomy): domain Eukaryota; kingdom Viridiplantae; phylum Streptophyta; class Magnoliopsida; order Asparagales; family Iridaceae; genus Iris; species Iris pallida. The sequence goes on from JANAVB010034417.1 coordinate 75,730,574, forward strand.
ACCGATATAGTTCCTAGATAAAAACAAAAGTGTACTCCTAGGACTACATCCAAGTCCTACATTGTATACTGTTCTGTTTGCAATTGAAATACCAAAGTTTTATCAATCAAAAAACCTTGTCGCATTTTTGATGGCAAACACCAAGCACTGATCAAATGATTTTTTCCCATGCACAAGCACGTGAAATATTGCCTACAACGTGGGTCAGTACATCATCTATGTATTGGCGAGGAGTGCAGGCCCAACTCACCTAAGAAGACAACACTAAGTAATTATGTTATAGAATATTATTAAAAGTGGTCTTTCTCGTTGCCTTAGGATAATTAGCAATTCATCTATGTACTGGCGAGCGGTGCTGGCCCAACTCACGCAAGCGTACTATTAATTAAAATGATATACAACAACTTTCGGGTCATGTGATTAATTATCTTTCTGGATTCCATACAATGTATCGTTTAGCAACCTAATACGAAATTATAGCACACAGTCCTTTTATTAAGTGTGAAGCTAAAGAATCTTCGAAGGGTTCAATACTACTCACATTTATAAGACGATTCCTGCCACGATCGTATAGCCTTCCGAGCGATCCTTCCGTATATTCCCAAGTCCAATAAGGCTTCATCGAACCAACCAGCCATCATAAGGTATCATGCAGGTTGGGGCACTATATCATGTGTACCGACTAGCGGCGAAGGAGTTGGCACAAATGAACGTTCAAATAGACGAGTTGCTAGGGAAGGGTTTTTTCTGAGCCAGTGTATTGCCATGGAGAGCTCCAGTTTTATTTGTGCCAAAGAAAGATGGCTCAGTGCGTATGTGCATTGATTACAGAGCTCTGAACACGGTGATGGTAAAGAACAAGTACCCCCTGCCGTGCATTGATGATTTATTCGATCAATTGTCATGAACTAGTGTATTTTCTAAGATTGACTTGAGATCGGGTTACCATCAGAAAAAGGTTCGAAAGGAAGATATCTCGAAGACTGTATTCAGAACCAGGTATGGACACTAACTATGAGTTTTTGTTCATGCCTTTTAGTTTGACCAATGCTCCAACTGTCTTTATGAATCTTATGAATAAGGTTTTTCATCAATACCTAAATAAGTTTGTAGTTGTCTACATAGACGACATTCTTATATACTCAAAGATCCCTGAAGAGTACGAACAACACTTGTAGATAGTCTTGTAGATATTGAGGAATGAGAAGCTTTATGCAAAGATTAGCAAGTGTGAATAATTCCTTGAGAAGGTTTCTTTCCTTGGGCATGTCGTCACCGGAGAAGGTATCTCCGCAGATCCGAAGAAAATCTCAGCAGTGAAGTCGTTGCCTATTCCCACTACAGCCTCTGAAGTAATAAGTTTTCTTGGACTTGCGGGTTATTACTGTAAGTTTGTACAAGATTTCTTACGAATAGCTAGATCTATGACTTGGTTGACTTGCAAAGACCAAGAGTTCATATGGACAGCTGAGTGTCAAGCCGCTTTTTATGAGTTAAAGAAGTAGTTAACCATAGCTCCAATCTTGTCCATTCCATCAGGACCAGGAAGATTCGTGATATATAGCGATGCATACGAAAAGGTTTTGGGATGTGTCTTAATACAGCATGGCAAAGTAATAACATATGTATCATGACAGCTGGGAGTGTATAAGAAGAACTATCCAACACATGATCTAGAGCTTACAACAGTTATTTTTACACTGAAGCTTTGGAGGCATTACTTGTACGGTGATAAAGTAGATATCTATACTGCTTACCATAGTCTCAAGTATGTCTTCATGCAGAAGGAGCTCAATATGAGACAACGAAGATGGTTGGAGCTGATGAAAGACTACGAGTTGGAGCTGCACTACCATCCGGGCATGGCTAACATGGTAGCTGATGCGTTGAGCCGTAAGCCTATGGCTTATTTTATTACTACTCCGATGGAGATATTAGAAGATCTACAAGAGCTTGTAATAGAAGTGATACTACCTGGAGTTGATGGCAGCCTAGCTAATCTTCAGGTACAGTCTTCTCTAGTTGACAGGATCAAAGCAGCATTGCCTACCGATACTAGATTTTAAAGGCTTAAGGAGAGGACCGAAGTGGGAGAGCAGACAGGTTTGAACATCCATGTCGATGGAACATTAAGATGTGGAAATCATCTATATGTTTCCAATGGAGAGATTTGACAGGATGTGATGGCTAAAATGCATAGTTCGATATATTCTATACATCTAGGAGGGACTAAGATGTATCGAAACTTACGGCAGCACCATTGGTGCAATGGGATTAAACGAAAGATAGCTCATTTTGTCGCCAAATGTTTGTTGTGTCTGCAGGTGAAGGTAGAGCACCAGAGATCAGCTGGGTTATTGCATCCGCTTCCTATTCCTAAGTGGAAGTGGGAGCATATCAACATGGATTTTATCACAGGATTTCCAAAGTCTCGCAATGGACGAGATACAATATGAGTGATAGTGGATAGACTCACCATGTCAGCCCATTTTTTGCCCTTCAGAGTGGGCCAATCTACCGAAGCATTAGCTGATATGTATATGAAGCATATAGTGAAGCTACATTACATTCTAGTTACTATTGTATCAGATCGGGATTCGAGATTCATGTCTCATTTCTTGAGAAACATGCAGGAAAGCTTGGGTACTCGTCTGAAGTTTAGTACGGTTTGTCATCCTCAGATTGATGGACAGTCAGAGCATACTATTCCGACACTAGAAGATATATTGAGGGCATGTATGCTAGATTTCGGAGGATCTTAGGAAGACCATCTTTATCTTGTGGAGTTTTCCTATAATAATAGTTTTCAAGCGAGCATTCAGATGGCCCCGTTTCAAGCTTTGTATGGTAGTAAGTGCCAGTCTCCTATTTGTTGGAGCAACGTAAGAGAGCGACAAATTATGGGGGCAGAGATGGTAGTTAGCACTGTTAAGAAGGTGAAGAGGATTCAAGGCTACCTGCGAGTAGCACATGATAGGCATAAGCAGTGGATAGATCTTCGTTGTCGTCTATTGGAGTTAAAGTAAGGCGATGATATTTTCTTGAAGATATCAACCACTAGAAGCACGATTCATTTCGGACGTCGTGGTAAACTAAACCCGGGATAAATTGGTGCATTAGACATCTTGGAGCGAGTAGGTGAAGTTGCCTACAAGTTAGCACTGCCACCATCACAAGAAAGGGTACATGATGTCTTTCATGTATCACAGCTGAGAAGATAGGTTGCAGATAGCAGTCGTGTCCTTGATCACTCAGAGATCACAGTTGGCCCTAGCTTATCATACCAGGAGCAGCCGATAGAGATCCTTGATCGCAGAGTGAAAGTATTGTGCAACCAGTCTATACATCTGGTTCGTGTGTCATGGAAGCACCACTCTCCAGGTGAATCTACTTGGGAGCGTGTAGTGCCCCGTCCCGCAAAGTCAATCGGAGGAATCGAAACGCCGACGGCGTTGGAACATAGCCTTGCAACGACTGCTCGAAGGCTAGCTCGTCCGAGGCGACTCCTCGCATAGGTGGGGTAGTTTCGGTGAACTTGCCTCATCTTAGCCTTCACTTAATAATGCACATATTTTCAACTTGCACAAGTAGGCTAATATAAAAGCTACGAATACACATAGCTAAGGGAATAATCCCGACCCGTCGGAATGTCCTAGAACATGGAAAATGGTCCCACGGTCTACATAGAAGTCGGCTCAGCGTGCTTTCAAATGATACTTGATCCTTCGAACCCGGGGCTTGGAAGAAGGAAGTTGGCTTAAGTTGCTAAGTTGGCCCGACACTTGAAATAGCCTAAGTCATAGGCGTCGTCTGCGTGAATGCTTGCTAAAGCATGCACGGTCCCGTCATGTTGCCCCGATACTCAAATCAGCCTATGTCATAGGCGTCGCCCGCATGAATGCTTAACAAAGCATGCACGGTCCTATCCCGCAAGGCTTGGCATAGCCTTCGCACGTCCCGCAAGTTTAGTCATCTTGTACGGCTTGTTGGCTTAAGTCTAGGCACCCGAGAACTTGGTGGTTTAAGTCGACCCCGTGCCTAGCACGTTCCCTCGATGCGTAGCTCGACATAGCCTTTGCTCGTCGAGTCGTTGCCCGAATAAGTTAGACAAGAGTTGTGCTGGGCTATCGAAGCCATTTCTAGCACTGTCCCGCTCTAGCTGCGGTTGTCAAGTTGCGTAGCCCCTTGAGAACAAGGCTCGTTGCACAAAGTATATGACTTGAGCGTTAGTGTCGCCTAGAGAACCAGGTCTGTCTAAGGCACGAGTTACGATCGGTTTAGTGAAAAGCTTGCCACGAACAAAGGAAGTCCACGCGACTGGTTGTCGCCGAGATCGGTCCCGCTACTTGGGAGTCTTGCTAACTCGTGATATATCTCGCACACGAGATCGGTCCTCTGGCTTGGGAGTCTCGCTAAGTCTTGATATGTCCCACACACGAGATCGGTCCCACGGCTTGGGAGTCTCGTTAAGTCTCGATAGAAAGAAGGAATGCATGGTCATATTGAGAAAGGACTGGATAGACTGGATAGATCGAGTATGCATGGTCATTGGACAACTTGTCGACAAGGTGTAGTCTTCTTAAGTGATCACCGGGGCACCAGGATCATTCGGCCTGGGGGAAGCGAGTGTGGCTCAAAGTAGGATGCTGGATGACCGCATGGGAGAGTTCGACCCCACCAGGCTAGCTACCCATGTAGGTACATACCGATATCCCACGAGCCATGTCCAAGATAGCTTGAAATTGCTAGTAACCACTCATGTAGATGTGTCGGCAGATAGCGGCACACCGCGTGTATGCCTTTGGATTTGGGTCTAGAGCTTGAATGCAGGTCTAATCGGTAACACAAGGTCTGGGCCTAAGACTGGGCTGCAGCATAGGCACCGTGCTTGGCACGATAGATTGGCATCGGGATACTCATGAAATCAATACTATGTTTCACAAGTCTTGTCTAAGTTGGTTCATGAGTCGAATAGAAGGGCCGCAAGGCGGCAGCATGATAAGTCTTGATATGTTGCGAGGCGCGGCCTCAATCTCGAAGCACGGACAAGTCTAAGCAAAGTCTAGAGGCACGACATGCACGAGTCGTTCCCCCTTGACGTCATTGGCACGAGAATAGTCTTGAGGCATTTGAGTTCAAGTAAAGGTCTTGGCACGACCGAGTCCGGGTAAGTTGCTCCTCGGCGTAACACCGTCATGAATATGTCTAAGTCGCGAATAGAGAATGGCACGACCCTGCCGTCCCGAGTTCAAGTTTGGTCAAGTTCATCTACGATGAGGCACTGCCTCGATCAAAATACATGTTGGTATTGTAGCACGACCATGTCGTTGCACGTCGAGTTGGTTAGACGTCAAGTCTTAAAATGCATCCTAAGGCAAGACTAGAAAGACAATCGAAAGGGTTTAAACTGCACAAAGTAAATGAACGTGTTGGTTATGTATGGGTGGGCGAGAAGCTCACTCCACCAGTACAGTTGAGTACTGACACCCACACAGTGTTCATGTGCAGGCACAGGTAGAAGCTCGTGGCGCGGAGCTCGCTTGGATGCGTCGAGGCACGGAGTTCCTTGGCGATTCGAAGCGTGCGGCCATGTTGATTGAAGACTTATACAGGACATAATGTATGGACATCGCCTTCCGAAGCTTCCGCTGGCTCAAGCAATTGTATCGAGAGATGAGAGAGAGCAGAGTGAATTATAAATGAGAGAAAAGTGAGCACGAGAGACTTGTAATTTGGCATTGCGCCCACAAATGAAATCTTGTATTCAATATCAATAAAAGAGTTTCTTTTGAATGACTTGCGTTCATATGTACTTGTTCTTAAAATTTCTGCTGCATATTCAATGTATCTGCTTGGGACTTCTATGCGACGACCCCGTCGCCGCCGATGTAATCGGCCATTATGGAACTGCCTTGCACGAGCGCAATCTAGGCTCGTGCGACATCACGCCTTAGCGAGAACGATCGCTCCTACGGGAGTGGGGCGTGACATATTGGTATCAGTGCACGGCTTTACGTCCTTGGACTTTACGTCGAAATTTTTAGTTTTGAAAGCTCGTCGTTGGGAAAAGAAGTGTGCGCACTCTCTCAATGTCCCTCGACATGTCCATACAATAAGTCTAAATATTTTTAAAAGCTCGTACAAGCGTTCAACCAGACGCATCGGTAGGCTATCGCCAAATGCATCTGTAGGCCTTTGTGCTGAACGATGTTAAACTTGACTCGATAGAGAACACATGCTAAGTTAACATGTCGCGTGCGTGCCTAACTAGTCATGTGTTGACCCTGGAAATTGAGCGTGCAAACTCGAATATTGTCTGCACGGGATAGCCATGCGTACGGCCTTTCGGCTAAGTTGCGTCGCGTGTCGCGCACCTCGACCTTTTGGTACAAACGAATTACGATCGATATCAAGTACCGCTCGGTCATGGAACGAAGCTACACTTAGAGTGTCTATCGATAGGAACGCTATCGATTTAACGCTTAGGCGTACACGGAAGATTGGTTCGGATTTTGAGGAATAGTGCGATCGACCTAGCGCGTCGATACGACGCGAGCAATTATGCTAGGGATTCGTCGAACGAATCTGAAAGATGTCTTAGTGAATGACGTGACACATGATTGAGGACTTGAGTGGATGGCTCGAATCCGAGTGGTGTATGGATTTTCTTAGAAATCATTCGAGTGAAGAGTGAGGATTAGAAATAATAACGAGTACGTCGGCGAGGCGATACGATCGCACAAAGCCTTAGAGCGCGTCACGCTTAGTGGGTCGTGACTTCAAATGTCCCGAACGAGCATCTCGTTCGGATAACTTGCGAATAGGCAACGCGTGTTGGAAAATGATTCGGAACGATGAATGAAAATAAATGGTCTTGATCGAGAAAACTTAGAGGATCGTGCGTACGATATCGGATTGATGCAAATGAAATGTGACTTGAGTTTCAAACAACGATCTTGAAACGAGCTTGAGGAAGAGCGACTGAACTTGATCTTGAATATCGAGGAATGGTGGTATATCCAGTTCGGACAATAGCATCAGTCGTACGACTCAAAATTGGTTGCAAAGGAAGATCGTCAGGTTACACATATCGTCGATGGTATTGAGGCGTATCAAAGATCGATATGCGATAACTCGGGGGTACTCTAACTCAACGAAAGACGATCGTGCAAATGTCATTGTTCTGATGGATGCTATTCTCAGGATATTGAAACGTATCGAAGAAAAGATAAACTTGGCTCGAGGATTTTCTAGTTGAACGAATGATAAACGGATTATCAAATTGAGATCTTGACTTGGAGAAAAACGAAATGTTTGGATTTGCTTCGTCGTTAACCACAACTTCGATATTCTTGTCTTATGCGAGCGCAACTCCAGTCTCTCACATGCGTCGTGCCGATTTGAGACGATCACTTCACGTGAGCGCTGGTATGGTGATCTATACAGCGGAAGTGATTGAACTTGGATGGCGTGGCAATTTGATTGCTTCGACTTATGGTTTGACGCGAAGGTAGACTCGAGAATGAATCAGTGGGTTTGACGGTTGAATTTGAGGATTGAGTAGGTCCAATCTGCGTATCGAGAAGGAGTTAGTCTAAAACTCAAACAAGAGTTACGCCCCGATGAGAATAATTATTCCGCGGGTACGTTGCATGGTGATTCATGAACCACCATGGATAATCGGACTCGCGTGAGATTGGGGCGCAACGTATTGTTAAAGCTAGACGACCTCGTGATCGAATACATGAATTGGTTAGAATTGGTGATTCGAATTCGTTGCGCTGCGTAACGAATGCATTGATGCGAATAGGTGATCGTGCTCGATGTTTAGAAATCTGAGTGACACGAGCTTGGGTAGAAAACCCTGTACTACCGACTCTGGTTTTACCCTAGGATTGGGGTCAGTATTGGCATTATTGTTAGGGAACTATGATTCCAATCCTGACATTGACTTAGCCTCGCAAAGATTGGCCTAGCGGTTAGGCGAAACGCCCCTGTTACAAGAGTTATTAATCGAAGAATTGATCTTGAGGATTGGTTTGAATGGATAGCGTGAATCACGAACGTAGAAAAACCCTGCTCACGAGACTCGACTGACCTATATATATTTTAGGGACGCCTGGGTATGTGCACGATGTGACTCGAGTGAGAATGACAAATTCTCTATCATGCAGCTTGGCTGAATGTATGTATTTTGGGGACGCTTGGAATGCGTGTACGATCTAGCCAAGTGAAACAATGAGTTCAAGCAAGACTTGAAAGATGGGAGTGTGTCGAGATCTTGAAATTATGTTAACGGATAGTTTGATAGTCATGAGAGCGTGGCTCAGAATTGAGGAAACGCGTAGGCGAAGTGTGTACGATAGTTCCGTGTCATGGCCCGATTAAGTCTTGGCCATAGAAATGGTAGGATGGCTTGCCTTCAGGAAAGGCTCGAGGACGAGACTTGTTCTGAGTGGTGTATGTTGTAGTACCCAGTCCCGTAAAGTCAATCGGAGGAATCGAAACGCCGACGGCGTTGGAACATAGCCTTGCAACTGCTGCTCGAAGGCTCGTTCGTCCGAGGCGACTCCTTGCACAGGTGGGGTAGTTTCGGTGAACTTGCCTCATCTTAGCCTTCACTTAATAATGTGCATGTTTTTAACTTGCACAAGTAGGCTAATATAAAAGCTACGAACGCACATAGCTAAGGGAATAATCCTGACCCGTCGGAATGTCCTAGAACATGGAAAATGGTCCCACGGTCTGCATAGAAGTCGGCTCAGCATGCTTTCAAATGACACTCGATCCTTCGATCCTGTGGATTGGGAGAAGGAAGTTGGCTTAAGTTGCTAAGTTGGCCCGATACTTGAAATAGCCTAAGTCATAGGCGTCGCCTGCGTGAATGCTTGCTAAAGCATGTACGGTCCCGACATGTTGCCCCGACACTCAAATCAGCCTAAGTCATAGGCGTCGCCCGCATGAATGCTTAACAAAGCATACACGGTCCTATCCTGCAAGGCTTGGCATAGCCTTCGCACGTCCCGCTAGTTAAGTCGTCTTGTACGGCTTGTTGGCTTAAGTCTAGGCACCCGAGAACTTGGTGGTTTAAGTCGACCTCGTGCCTAGCACGTTCCCTCGATGCGTAGCTCGGCGTAGCCTTTTCTCGTCGAGTCGTTGCCCGAATAAGTTAGACAAAAGTTGTGCTGGGCTATCGAAGCCATTTCTAGCACTGTCCCGCTTTAGCTGCAGTTGTCAAATCACATAGCCCCTTGAGAATAAGGCTCATTGCACAAAGTATATGACTTGAGCGTTAGTGTCGCCTAGAGAACTAGGTCTGTCTAAGGCACGAGTTACGATCAGTTTGGTGAAAAGCTTGCCACGAATAAAGAAAGTCCATGCGACTGGTTGTCGCCGAGATCGGTCCCGCTACTTGGGAGTCTCGCTAACTCATGATATGTCCCGCACACGAGAACGGTCCCCTGACTTGGGAGTCTCGCTAAGTCTTGATATGTCCCGTACACGAGATCGGTCCCGCAGCTTGGGAGTCTCGTTAAGTCTCGATAGAAAGAAGGAATGCATGGTCATGTTGAGAAAGGACTGGATAGATCGAGTATGCATGGTCATTGGGCAACTTGTCAACAAGGTATAGTCTTCTCGAGTGATCATCGGGGCACCGGGATCATTCGGCCTGGAGGAAGCGAGTGTGGGTCAAAGTAGGATGCTGGATGACCGCATGGGAGAGTTCGACCCCACCGGGCTAGCTACCCGTGTAGATACAGGCCGATATCCCACAAGCCATGTCCAAGATAGCTTGAAATTGCTAGTGACCACTCATGTAGATGTGTTGGCAGATAGCGGCACACCGCGTGTATGCTTTTGGATTTGGGTCTAGAGCTTAAATGCAGGTCTAGTCGGTAACACAAGGTCTGGGCCTAAGACTGGGCTGCAGCATAGGCACCGTGCTTGGAACGATAGAATGGCGTCGGGATACTCATGAAATCAACACTATGTTTCACAAGTCTTGTCTAAGTTGGTTCATGAGTCGAATAGAAGGGCCGCAAGGCGGTAGCATGATAAGTCTTGATATGTTGCGAGGCACGGCCTCAATCTCGAAGCACGGATAAGTCTAAGCAAAGTCTAGAGGCACGACCTGCACGAGTTGTTCCCCCTTGACGTTATTGGCACGAGAATAGTCTTGAGGCATTTGAGTTCAAGTAAAGGTCTTGGCACGGCCGAGTCCGGGTAAGTTGCTCCTCGGCGTAGCACCGTCTTGAATATGTCTAAGTCACAAATAGAGAATGGCACGACCCTGCCGTCCCGAGTTCAAGTTTGGTCAAGTTCATATACGATGAGGCACTGCCTCGATCGAAATACATGTTGGTATTGTAGCACGACCATGTCGTTGCATGTCGAGTTGGTTAGACGTCAAGTCTTAAAATGCATCCTAAGGCAAGACTAGAAAGACAATCGAAAGGGTTTAAACTGCACAAAGTAAATGAACGTGTCGGTTATGTATGGGTGGGCGATAAGCTCACTCCACCAGTACAGTTGAGTACTGACACCCACACAGTGTTCATGTGCAGGCACAGGTAGAAGCTCGTGGCGTGGAGCTCGCTTGGATGCGTCGAGGCACGGAGTTCCTTGGCGATTCGAAGCGTGTGGCCATATTGATTGAAGACTTATACAGGACATAATGTATGGACATCGCCTTCCGAAGCTTTCGCTGGCTCAAGCAATTGTATCGAGAGATGAGAGAGAGCAGAGTGAATTATAAATGAGAGAAAAGTAAGCACGAGAGACTTGTAATTTGGCCTTGCGCCCACAAATGAAATCTTGTATTCAATATCAATAAAAGAGTTTGTTTTGAATGACTTGTGTTCATGTGTACTTGTTCTTAAAATTTCCGCTGCATATTCAATGTATCTGCTTGGGACTTCTGTGCGACGATGCCGTCGCCGCCGATGTAATCGGCCATTATGGAACTGCCTTGCACGAGCGCAATCTAGGCTCGTGCGGCATCACGCCTTAGCGAGGACGATCGCTCCTACGGGAGTGGGGCGTGACAGAGCGTGAGGTAACCATTTTCCTTAGCTATTCGAGAATCAAGGTATTACTTTTCCAATAAATTGTTTTACTACCACTAAGCAATAAATACATTCTGTAATTAGTGCTTTGATTCTTAAATTTTGAGGACAAAATTTTTTATAAGTTGGGTAGAATCTAAACCCCTGTATTTTCAAAAAAATATTTTATATAAAAATTATATTTAAATAATTTTTAAATGATTTTTCTACTATTAATATAATTACTTAATTTTAGTCGTCGTAGTGCTCAATTTCAACATTATGTATATATACGTCAAATTTTATATTATTATGTTAGAAATATTATAAAAATATTTTAGAAATTTTTAGGAATTGTTTTATGTATTTATTTTGATTTTTAGAAATTCTCGTGATACACTAAATCGCATAGAACGCGGCCCCCTGTGAACGAACACAATATTTTGATTTCTTTAAAAACTCGACCAACTCCTTCCCCCCAACCACTCTAAACCCATCACAATACTCTGGCGCCCCTTCCCGACCGCCGTCGGCCACCATAACGCCAGCGATCGTCGGAAAAATGCGCTTGAAACTACCCATCAGCAGTCGTGATTTGCAGCGAGGTACCCCTGTTCTCCGTCCACTTTCTCCTTCTGTAGTTGTCCATTTCGTGAACCGTAAAATATTATGGGAGGAAACATGACCCTCTAAGACTCCCTTCAAATAGAATGAAATTAGATGTCCTGGATTGATTGCAAAATCGATCCAAAGTTGATAAAAAACCATATTTCAGAATTGTCAGTAAAGAGTCCAACTACCCAACTTTGAACACTATTTTCTTCCAATTCATTCACGATTTTTAAATTTTTTTTGAAGGCATTTATTGAAAACACAGAGGGCATAATTACTCAACTTTTATATTTAATAGTAGTTGAATATATTCTGTTTGAAGTCATTTCCAAAACACAAAAAAAATCATGTTTCAAAAACTCAAATTTCAAAAAAAAACTTCCTGATACGACGTGCGCCCCGATAAACTGAACGACATGGTCCAAACCCATGAGCATCAAAATACGTGTATAGATGTTGTCGATGTGTGGGATTCGACGGAACTCTATTTTGTTGTGTGTACACGACGAAATCAAACCGTATCCATCAAAAGTCCCCCGTATCGGCATTTTGCAAACTTCGTGTCCAATTTCAAACCGTTCATCGGACTGAGATAAAACTTGTGCTATTGGATTCAGAACATTCTTTTCGGTCATGTGAGCCAGGTTTGGTCCAATTTTGAGAAGGTTGGCCGAAACGGTATTTTGGCGGGCCCACGACTCGATCCAACAGATAAATTTGTGCACGGCCCACCAAAATCCAACACTGGACATACACTTGGGTTCATATCGTCAAAACAGACTCATAGATGTATAGTTTAATGAAGTTTAGAGATCTTAGTACCTGCACGCTTTTCGGTGCAAAACGGGTCCATTAATGCGTCCCAAATTGACCCAAAATTATAATTTTGTCCCTATATCTAGAATTGGACTTATAGGTAGGCGATCTTAGACATTTTTTTATGACAAAAACATTCATGATGTTTTATTTTAGCATATGGAGACGTTTGTGAGAGTTGATGTTCACAGCCTTTGCTTTCTAACAATCTGAGTTACTGGACGTTGTCGATTCTTCACACCACTCCAGGCAAGATATCTTGCCATTATTATTGTAATTTATGCTTATTTAATTTTGTTATTTATTTTAGTATTTATATCATGTCTAGTTCTATCATACTGTGCGTCTAAGTCATACTTAGGTGCGAGCGACTATATTAGTCATTTTTACTATTTTTGTTATTTATTTTGTATTGACTTAGAAAGTTGACCACCCCACTGATGTGAGATATTGGTATATCTCTATGGCCATGACACTTGTGTATCATGATATGTGAGTCTTATGTAGGACACGGACTTGCGTATTCGGTTGGCCTCCGATACGTATGGAACGTACGATAGATGATAATAACTACTAATAGAAATATGCATGATTAGTGGACTTAGCACTTATTAGAGGTACATATGTGTTGTAGAGATAACACAGATATATATGGGGGTTGGAGAGGATAGTTCTTTAGCGTATGGGCCATTCTGTACTTTTCTTTTGTAACCCGAAAGCTCCGTTGGAGACGCAGGTGAGATGACAGTCTCAGGTTTGCCACTGTCGTTCTGCAGGAACGTTATGCATTTAGGCCCCTAATTTCCAAGCAAAAATTATGCCAGATCCCATTTATAGCCATAGTGCCCATGCGTTGGAGGTTTGTTCTTAACTGCATAGTCACAGTAGAATGGTTAGGCACCCTTTCCATACAACTTTATTTTATTTCACAGTTATAAGATATGTTATTTCTTGTATCTTATTGTGTCCCTCTAAGGACTTAGTGATATCTCCAGGTATAGATGAGCAGGATTATCCACAGGAGTATGGATTATCTTTGGACATGGCTTTCGTTGACGAGGAGATGTACCCTATTGATCAATCCTTCTCATGCCTTAGTATTGGAGACATTTCTTTATTATTTTCCTTATCTTATGAGGATAGATTCTCTACTAGCACAAACTTACATTATAACTATTTGGTAGTGGATTTGTCTCCACCTAGCTATCTTCACATTCGTCTATTTATTCTTCATTAGTGGATTTTATTTATCATATTTGTTGTGGATGAGATAGACTTGCCTGAGACTATTATTGTTATATTCACATTACAGCTTATTTTTTTATACAAAATTTTCGTATATTTGATTATATTTTTGTATATATACAGCTGGCATGAAATGTTCCTAGTCCTAACATAAATGGGACTGGGCTTTACATATTGCTAAAAATGGTACTACCCTATGAGTTACTTCTAGGCTTATACACTGATACTTAATTCTAACACACTCATGGATCCCAAACTATACTACTAACATTCAATACTAACACTCAACTAGACATCAACCATTCTGCAGGTTACCAAACTACTACACTATCCAAAGAAACCTCAGGAACTACTAAAGCTAAGTCCCTTTAAAGAACTGGACTAGAGGTACCAAATATATCCCTGTCCTGAGCTATTAGAGGTGATGGAACAGAACTCAATGGTAACAAGACTAAATGATAGAGATGTGTAACCACCACTCTTCTGAAATAAGGGCAATTTTTAATTTTTGTAATTTTATCATTTAATAATAATATTTAAATCATATTATGATTTTTGGTGATTTTCTTTATTTATTTTATATTATTTAGATGGGTGAATTGTGATTTTGGTTGTTGCTAGCTTAACCCTAGAGACTGCTTGACTTAGAGACTAACCATGACCGAGGAGACTCGACCATGAGACTAGATTGGCTAATTACCTATTTTTAGGCTAAGGGTATTTTAGTCATTGTGCATTACTTTAAATTTTATTAATTTATTAATTAAATTGATTGTTGTGTGGTTTTGATTGGTGTTTTGGTAGGACCAAGATGGTATAACCTTAGTCAGCCTTGACTAGAAGCCATGGTATAACCTTAGTCAGCCTTGACTAGAAGCCTAATAATGTAATTAGAAGTATTATTGGCCTTCTAAAATTTAAATTAGAATTATTGTTTATTTTTAGAATCATTTATTTTATTTTTAAGCTATTTTCTCTTAAAGCTTTTTGACATGGGCCTTTTTATCAACTCATGGAGTGCTTGGACCATGTGCAAATCCTAACCCTAACACCCCTACCCCTGACCGGCCACAAGCAGCCCCCCTCTCATTTGTAGAACATTAGCCTCTACAAGATCTAGAGCAAACCCTAATCTTCCATTTCTCCAAAACCCTAGTTTTCTTATCCGGAGTCCGTTTCACCTCAAACGAATTCCGTTGCTCTCTATGGGAAGAGGAGAATTTGTTGGAGTACTGTTAGCAAGGAGGAGGAGGCATTTGCTCGGAAGAAATCGGCCGACAAAGCGCTCGGGGAATTCCTTTTATTGAGATTCCGACTCTCAATAGGTAAACCTCGTTCTACCTTTGTTTCACCTGAATTTTCTTCATTATTGCATCCATATAGGCACCCTCGGTCTGTGTATGAAGTTTGGTAGGATTTTGGTTTCGTTTGATAGCGGTATCGGATACGTATCGGTCTTATGTAGCACGTGTTCGGCAAAATACCACTTAGAACTAAAAAGTGTTAATTTTTTATTCTATTTTCATGAATTACTTCCTAATATGATTTGTAAAAACTTTCGTGAAGATGGATCAGAAATTGACACGATTTCGGCATCCGAACGGACACGGACACGCGTGCACGAGATCCGGTGCACGGTCCCGTGCATGCCCTGCTGTCTGTGTGTCATAACTCGACGCACAGAGCTCTGTCTCACGTGAAATTTTATGAGCAGGTGGGGTCAACCTCTGCCCACATGTCCAAAAATTTTATGATGTTTCGTCGAGCGAGCGCGAAGAAATTCGACGTTCACTGGTCAGCCCACACAGTGCACGTGGCTGAATTTTGTCGCAGACACGGCCTTCGTACGCAGACACGGCGGTCGAGGACCCGTTCCAGGAGCACGAACACATATACCTATATCTATACTACCCAGGGACCCGATCCTGAGTTGTGGCGTGGCTCGGATCACGAACACGAGGCTCGACACGCGCCCACAGGCACGCACGTACGAGCTCGCACGCGCAGGCCCCGCGGCTGTCGCGGGTCGCCGCATCGCGTAGGCGGGATGTGGTGTCATGTCAACATGTCCTAGCCCTACCCCGGGAACCTACCTTGTTGTGTGCACAAGCACGAGGCTTCTTGTTGCGTGTGTGGCGCTCAATCGAGCGAGGAACGCACTCTTTGACACACAAAATTGGTTTTCCGATACGCATTCGTTGGACACAACATGGACACATTTTCGACTCCATGAGTACCCGAGCACGTCCCACATGTCGAGACCAACGTACCTGCCAAGTTTCACGAGTTCTAGTAGTGTATTTTGAGATTTGGGTCGATATGTGAAATTTTAGGTTTTTCCTTCAATGTAAATTTGAATAGTTTTGTAATATTTTGATTTTCTGAATTTTAAGTATCAAATTCTGAGTTTACGATTCATATATGATATTCTGGGTTTGTGGAAATTGATCCTTGGTTTTATATCCTATTTAATTACCATTTACATATACAATTTGGATTTTCCTTTATGTATATATTTGTATATATATATATATATATATATATATATATATATATATATATATATATAAAATATATATATATATATATATATATATATATATATATATATATATATATATATAATGACTTGTGTATATGTAAATATGTTGGAATGAGGGTTTAAGGTTCTAATTTCCTGGTTTGAGTCCACTTCTCAGATTCGAGTAGCCTATTTCCTTTACCTATATGAGTATGTGTATGTATATTTATGTATATGTCCAAATATGTATAAGTTTCCCTTTAAATAGATATATGTGTATACGTATTTATATATGTAATATACCCCATAGTTAAGTACTTGGTTTAATCTCAGATTAGATTCATAACAACAGTCCTTTATCATACCAATTTTCCTTCAAGTCACATATTATATATTTATATGTGTATGTATGTATATATATATATATATATGGGTCGATTAGGATCGACCCAACGAGCCTAGTTTAGTCGAGTTGACCGACAAGTTGACCAAGTTGACAAAAGTTAACTTTGGGTCAAACTTGTTCCAAATCGACTCAAACGAACTCGAAATGACTTGTAAACTTGTGTGTGACCTAAAAATTAGTGAACGGACTAGTTGACCAAGTTTGACCAGAGTTGACCAAGTTTGACCAAAGTTGATCAAGGTTGACTTTGACCTAGAAGGACTTAGAAGCATGTAGAATTGCATTGTAGCCCTTTCTTATAATATGTTAGACCATGTTGTGACTTGTGGTTACTTTAAATAGGTTTACCTCACTCTAGTTCAGTTACACTTCCTCATCAGCAGCTCGGATTGTCAGGCGAGTACATTCTCTTACTGTTTTATTCTTGCTTGGACATATTTACTTGTTATAGACTAGTTTACTTGTGGCTGTCACGATATTATCACGGATTAGTACTATATAGATCTCTTCATGCGATGTTATCCCATCGAATACATCGGGTATATTGTGCTCATGTACTTTATCATGTGCATCGTCTACTCATTGTATTCGTATTTATTCATGTATACTCATGTGACATTCATGTACACTCATGATCACGTGAGCCTTCATGTATAACCAAATGTGCATGTGGATTAGCTATCCACGTGACGGACTACTTTCATGTGCAATAACATAACCTAGACAGATCCTTGTGTACTGATTGGGGCAGGGGGAGTATTTATTTGGTTATGTGATCTACACCCTCTTTATGTGCAACTCCAAACTATATTTAAGTCATGTATAACCTAAGCCAGTTTACATAACCAGATTGTGCTCTACACCACGTAGTTAGTTCAGTTCTCTTATTATATCATGTATATCTATTTCCATATATCATGCTCTTTTACAGTCTTATTTCTTTATCAGCTGTTCATGTATATTATTCTATAGCTTGTTTTATATTTCCTTTCATGTTATGAACTGTGTGAGAGATATGTATTCGTTTCTGTCCTTACTGGACCTGTTGAAATATTACAGATGATCAAGATTGCTGTGACACTTACTATGGAGCAGGCCTAGTTAACAAAGGTGTCCTGGACCCTCAGCAGGATCTAGTAGTCGCTGAGGACTTGCCATGAGTTAGATTTGACTGATATTATCGCTTAGTTATGAGATATTGTGATTGTATTGAGATTTTATTATGGTATGGTTTATAATGGGATTATTATTCATATTGTGACTCTCTGTGAGATTATCTTTCTTTTATTCCATCTTAGTTATTGTGATTGAGTTGTACCATATATATTATTCTCTAATTGGAGCATATTATAGATTGTGTTAGATGTTGGACCTAGGACATCGTTCTACCGTCGATACTGCGGCGTAGGCTGGACGTACCCACGTCTCGTACCCTTACACCGGGTGCGGGTCGTGACACGCTTTTAGTGGTGGCCCATGGAGGTCTAGAATTATAGTGGTATTCGAACTAGCGTATCACTACAACCTGTAGTAGGATGTAGGATGTAGTTTTGTGGTACTCAATCACATTAGGAAAACTACGATCCAATACTTGCCATCTAAATTTTTATTGATTAAATGCTTTCCTTTGAATAAATAAACTGTCCTCCTTGATTTTTTGCTTCATTCTCAGTAATTGCTTCTTGTTTTGATCTGTCTTCAGGATGGTTATGGAGACACGATCTCATCGCTCCGGTCCATGCCGTTCCAGATTCGTATTAGTACGATGTCGTGGTAGTACAACGACTTAGTTGTACTACTACGAGCCTGCTATAGAGTATAGAAAGTAAAGTGTTAGAATGAGAGGATACTCAATCATTGTTAGGATTCCTTGAGAGATTCCTGGGACATAATTTGAGAATCTTATTTTAACTTCGATTTGAAATTTTTTCCTTGATTTGATTCACCCATTACTCATTTGATTCACCCATTACTCTTTTGATTCACCCATTACTCCTTGTTATTGAATTTGATGGATTCATTGTTGCATTTCGAATCTTGATGATTAGTTGTTAACTTTGAGTTTGTATTTAAATATATTTATATTTATATTTATTTTATTTTGGAATTTAGGGTATAACCTAATAACATACTTGATAAGGACAGTGAGAAAGGTAAATGTCTACTTTAATTGTGGAGTTAGGATTTATCGCAGTCATTTCTAGCATGACAAGGACGTAGAGCCTGATTTAGATATACTTATCCTAGTTATGGAATCTAGATTTTCTTGCAGCCATACCGTTTGGCGAGGTAAGAATTCTAAATAACATAATTATAGGATGTATACCTTAGTTACTGACTCGATTGTTTATTGCAGCTATGCTTACTGGCATGGCAAAATTCTGTCAACATGATTTCAGGAAAACGTGTATGGTTATCAGATTATATTTCAAAATTTGTTCATTCTTTTGAACAGATGAGCAAGAACGTGTTTTATCATTATTTCTTTCTTTCCATTATTTCCTGTATTCCTATTTTTCCTTATCTTAGTTAACTCTGTCCCAATTACATCAATTACCCATCTCGTATCTAATTCTGTCATCTATACTTGAAATCTTTGAATCTCCATACCTTTTACCTTGGAAAGGTCGAGGAAGTGATGTAAATCATCTAGCTCGGAAAGGACGTAATTTGTTATCTCATGATAATCTAGGTAGGGATATAAAATGTTGGTCTTTGATATAGAATTTTGAGATAAAGATATGGTAAAAAGTGAGAATAAAATTAAGAGATTTATATTATCAATCTAGGAATGATCACACACAGAGAAATATTTAGATGTAGATAATATATGCATTTCTTAGCTAACGAGGATATTCGAGGTCGACATAGTTGAGGACTTATAAGTTTTGGTTATTGGTTCTTGAGACGTTTACTTTAAGGCTATGATGTTAAAATTAGGGACTTAGTAATGGAGAAGAGATTTTAACTCTATTCGATGGCAATACGAAATTGAATAAGATATTGCAAGAAAATGGCTAAGAACAAAAAGAACACAAGGATTTTTGAGTTATAGAAAATATATAGATTTTTGAGAAAATTTTAAATTTTAAGGAGAATAATATTTGAGGGTGTACGTTGAAGGAAATACGAAGGTTGATTTTAATGGAGAATAAGTTTTGTAAGACCTAGTAGTTTCTGATCGAATAACACGAGGAGAGTAATTTGAACAAGTTCAAGGATTTCATAAAACTTGAATTTAGAGGTCTCGGATCTAATTTAAGACAAGGTGGAAGAATTTGGATTTAAAAGAAGATTAAGTGGTTAGTATTGAGTGATAATAAATAAAAAGGTATGATTCATGAGTAATGTTTTAGAATTTAGGAATTGAGCCTAAGATGATCATGACAGGTCCAATCTTCATAACGAAAGGGTATAAATTCTTGGTGGTAATAAAGGTTGATTTTCATATTTGGACTTATGAGATAAATATATGATTAGCAAATGATGATTAGATAAGCTTGATGGTATCAGAGAGAGATGATTAACTTGACTTACCTATGAAACCTTGTATTATATTTTCCCTATCAGAAGGAGGGAATTAACTTATTCCATATCTTTGAATTATCCTTTAAAAGTTTTCAATATCATTGAACCCTAACTCCATTGATCACGACCAATCGACTTTTGTCATCTTTTTTTATCATATTAATATCATGGGTCATACTCAATTGAATTAAATTTAATTATGACCTAGATCTCCATCCTTGGATGCTCGTGCTCAGACTTTGATGACCATGTTCTCCATCTTGCCCAAATCTTGATTTACCCAGAGATTCATCAACTTAGATCGCGTCGAGACTAAATTTTCTTTCATATATATCGTGATTGGATTTCAGTGCTATTGACAGTCGTGCTTTAAACCTTCTATTTTGATCATCTTTAGAATAGTAACACTTTATAGTAAATTCCTAGTTATTTTTTTTTAGTCACTAGTTTTCATATAGGATGTTAGACTGCCTTACAGACCGATGATTTATTATTTTTCTTATCTTTTCCATTATGGCACCCATGACCAGAGTCTGTCCCTAGTGCAAAGCTGCAGTTCCGGATGAGACCGAGATTGTACTTTCCCCTTTATTGCTCAGGAGGTGTTAGCAGCCTCACCGGAGAGTTTTTCTCCATCTCCTATCATTCAGGAGAGGGCTGCAGTTCAGCCGTAGACTGAGGGCCTCCCTTTGCCTCCTAGAGTGGTACCCCATGCCATTCTCGTTAGGGCTCAGATTTAGAGACTTCTTTAGGATGTGTGGGAGGTATAGAGACTTCAGGCTGAGGTTATGAGAGAGAACAAAGTCTCAGTATCTAACTGTTGTGGGATTACATGCATTCAAAGGGAGTGTCTAGTCCCAAGAGGGCGAGGAGCAGTATATACCTAGAGTCTCAGGAGTACCCCGGCTTCCAGCCTATCCAGTTCAGATTTCTATCCAGCAGAGGCCAGTTGAGCGAGTGCCTACCTGT
Organism: Iris pallida; assembly: GCA_029216955.1. Classification (NCBI taxonomy): domain Eukaryota; kingdom Viridiplantae; phylum Streptophyta; class Magnoliopsida; order Asparagales; family Iridaceae; genus Iris; species Iris pallida. The sequence goes on from JANAVB010034417.1 coordinate 75,751,716, forward strand.
GCCTTCTGTAAGAAGCCTGGGCACGTATGGAAGGACTGTAGGAAGAGACTAGGATTGTGCCTATTTTATGGGTCAGCTGCACACAAGATACGAGACTATCCTACTATACCTGCCCCCATTCGAGGCCTACCTCCATGAGAGAGTTCCAGCTACGAGACCTAGTAGAGGTGAGTTCTAGACCTATACCTTATCCTGTCTTGATAATTACTGTACCCTACCATATTGTTTGTATGTTTTGATACCTTAGGACTACTTTTAATCTAGTATGACTATAATGGCTAGATGATGAGACCCCAGACTGATATTACCTGCCATAACCATGTATGATATCTTTCCAACTGCATGATTTAGATAAGTTTTCTTAAGACCATGATTGTTGGGGATTTGACCAAGAAGAAGTATGATCATCTTAATTTCGAGGACAAAATTATTTTTAAGGAGGGTAGACTTGTAACCACCACTTTTCTGAAATGAGTGTAATTTTGAATTTTTGTAATTTTATCATTTAATAATAATATTTAAATCATATTATGATTTTTGGTGATTATCTTTATTTATTTTATATTATTTAGATGTGTGAATTGTGATTTTGGTTGTTGCTAGCTTAACCCTAGAGACTGCTTGACTTAGAGACTAACCATGACCAAGGAGACTCGACCATGTGACTAGATTGTCTAATTACCTATTTTTAGGCTAAGGGTATTTTAGTCATTGTGCATTACTTTGAATTTTATTAATTTATTAATTAAATTGATTGTTGTGTGGTTTGGATTAGTATTTTGGTAGAACCAAGATGGTATAACCTTAGTCAGCCTTGACTAGAAGCCTAATAATGTAATTAGAAGTATTATTAGCCTTTTAAAATTTAAATTAGAATTATTTTTTATTTTTAGAATCACTTATTTCATTTTAAGCTATTTTCTCTTAAAGCCTTTTTAGCCTTTTGACATGGGCCTTTTAAGCAACTCATGGAGTTCTTGGCCTATGTGCAAACCCTAACCCTAACACCCCCTATCCCTGGTCGGCCACAAGCAGCCCCCCATCATTTGTAGAACATTAGCCTCCACAAGATCTAGAGCAAACCCTAATCTTGCTTTTCTCCAAAACCCTAGTTTTTTCATCCGGAGTCCGTTTTACCTCAAACGAATTCCGTTGTGCTCGTTGGGAAGAGAAGAATTTGCTGGAGTACAGCTAGCAAGGAGGTAGAGGCATTTGCTCGGGAGAAATCGGCCGACAAAGCGCTCAGGGAATTCCTTTTATTGAGATTTTGACTCTCAATAGGTAAACCTCATTCTACCTTTGTTCCTTATGAATTTTCTTTATTATTGCATCCATACAGGCACCCTCGATCTGTGTATGAAGTTTGGTAGGATTTTGGTTTCGTTTGATAGCGGTATCGGACACGTATCTGTCCTATATAGCACGTGTTTGGCAAAATACCACTTAGAACTGAAAAGTATTAATTTTCGATTATGTTTTCACGAATTCCTTCCTAATATAATTTGTAACAACTTTCGTGAAGACGGATCAGAAATTGACATGATTTCGGCATCCGAAAGGACACGAACACGCATACACGAGATCCCGTGCACGGTCCCGTGCACGCCCTACTGTATGTGCATGATAAATCGACGTACAGAGCTCCGTCTCGCATGAAATTTCATAAGCACGTGGGGGCAACATCTTCCCACATGCTCCAAAAATTTTATGACGTTTCATCGAGCGAGCGCGGAGAAATCCGACATGTACTGGTCAAACCACACAGTGCACGTGGCTGAATTTTGTCGCTGACATGACCTTCGTACGCAGACGCGGCACATCTAGGACCCATTCCAGGAGCACGAACATGTAGCCCTATACCTATACTACCCAAGGACCCGATCCCGAGTCGCGACGTGGCTCGGATCGCGAACCACGAGGCTCGACACGCGCCCACGGGCACGCACGCACACGCGCGCACGCGCACGCCACGCGGCTGTCCCGGGTTGTCGCATCGCGTAGGCACAATGTGGTGTCATGTCAGCATGTCCTAGCCCTACCCCAGGACCCTACCTAGCTGTGTGCACGAGCACGAGACTTCTCGTTGCGTGTGTGGCACTCAATCGAGCGAGGAACACACTCTTTGACGCGAAATCGATTTTCCGATACGCGTTCGGTGGACACGACACAGACACGGTTTCGACTCTGTGAATACCCGAGCACGTCCCACATGTCTAGGCCAACGTACTTGCCAAGTTTTACGGGTTCTAGTAGTGCATTTTGAGATTTGGGTCGATATGTGAAATTTCGGGTTTTTCCTTCAACGTAAATTTGAATAGTTTTGTAATATTTTGATTTTCTGAATTTTAAGTATCAAATTCTGAGTTTACGATTCATATATGATATTTTGGGTTTTTGGGAATTGATCCTTGGTTTTATATCCTATTTAATTTCCATTTACATATATACAATTTGGATTCTCCTTTATATATATATATATATATATATATATATATATATATATATATATATATATATATATATATTTTATATATGTATATATGTGTAGATATATATTTATATATAATGACTTGTGTATATGTAAATTTATTGGAATGAGGGTTTAAGGTTCTGATTTACAGATTTGGGTCCACTTCTCAGATTCGAGTAGCCTATTTCCTTTACCTATATGAGTATGTATATGTATATTTATGTATATGTCCAAATATGTATAAGTTTTCCTTTAAATAGATATATGTGTATATGTATTTATATATATAATATACCCCATAGTTAAGTACTTGGTTTAATCTCAGATTTGATTCATAACAGCAGTCCTTTGTCACACCAATTTTCCTTCAAGTCACATATTATATATTTATGTGTATGTATATATATATATATATATATATATATATATATATATATATATATATATATAGAACCTTAAGGAGAAACAAGTGATGCAGCGCTCTGGTTCCCCCTCCCCCGCTCTTCCAGCTCGTGGCAGCCTCCCCGTCGGCCCGGCCCAGGCCGGCGGAGCCCGGCCGGCATCTCCCTCACCCCTCTCCCCTCCTTCCTCCCCTCCCTCCTCCGCGCATGGCGGATCCCTCCGCCGACCAAATTATCGTGATTGGCTCGCCGCTTCGCCCATCCGCCTACCGCCTGGACCCTTCGCCTGCCGGCGCCCTTCCCGTCTTTCCCGTCCTCCCCGGCCCGCCACCGTTCTCCCCGCCCCCCCCGACCACCTTCCCCGTCCTCCCCCTTGCTTGCTACATCGTTCATCTTCAGGCGGCCCTCTCTCCCTCCATCGCTGGCCCCCCGGGCGTCCCTGTCCCCGTCTTCGCCCATTCTCAGCTCGGCGGTCAGCAGCCCACCGCCCTAGTCTCCACCTCCTCCAGTCTCCGTCAGCTGCGATTTTCGCCCTTCTTCCATCTTCGGGTTCGGTCTGCACGAGACTTTTTAAAACTCGGTTTCGATTTTTCAATTTCCCGCTCTTCCTCCAAGTGGCACAATTTTGCTGCCTGGAGGCGCTCTTCCATGCGCTCACGCTTGCGTGGGATCATACCCTTCAGTGGGCGCTCATGGTTACCTCGGCGTGGGCGCATATGCCCTCCCCTTAGTGGGCGCTCATGGTGGACCAGGCATGGACGCATATGCCCCCTTCCCCCCATTTCTCAGGCACATGCGGCCGGCCACCTCTTCCCCCTAGGGCGCATGTGATTCTACCCCTCTCGGCTCTTCGGGCGCATATGGTGGCCTCGGCGTGAGCGCATATGCCCCCCTTCAGGTGCATGTGATTCAATCCCTCTCGGCTCTTCGGGCGCATATGGTGGCCTCGCCGTGGGCGCATATGCCCCTCCTCCCTATTTTTCGGGCGCCTATGGCAGGCCCCATCATCCTCCTTCGGGCGCATCTGATTCCACCCCCTCGGCTTCCTGGGCACATGCAGGCCCCCCCTTCGAATCCCCCCAAAGCCCCTCATGGGCGCATATGACTCCACCTCCCTCGGACCCCCGGGTGCATGCTGGGCCCCCCTGCTCCTGCTGCTGTGGGCTCATCCACCTCCCTTCCATCTCTCCTTTGGCCACATTAGGGTGCGGCCCCCTTCCGTCTTCTGCACCGGGCGCATATGTTGCCTCAATCACCCTTTTCTCTTTGGGCTTGCGTGGTGACCCCTCCGGATCAGTCTCTCCTCCCTCCATTGCGATCTCGGACAACCTCATCGCAATCATCCCCTGCTCTGTTCCCACTCCCTTTGCGGTTGTCGCACATCCCCCCGTTCCTTCCGGCCAGCTCGCTCTCGGCCTGGTTCGGTGCCCCTCCTCTCAGTCGCCTTACCAGACTCCGTCATTCACAGACAAACTTCGTCCTGACAGAACGGTCAAGCAGGTGTTCCTTTTCCTCGACAACTCCTCCTCGAAGTGGAGTACCATTTGACACATATCATGCCCACGGTGCCATTCACCGACCAGGAACTGTCCTCCCTGGCCACCTCCTTTTCCTACTCCTTCGTCCTCAATTCTCCTCTAGTTGCCCCAAACTATCCAGGGCTCAGGAGGTTATCACTGGCTGGCGGCTTACTGCAGAATACAGGGTGGCCCCTCTCGACCCAAGGCATATTTTGCTCCATCTATCCTCCGAAATTGACCACAAGACCGTGTGGTCTAAAGGCACTAGAAAAGTTGACTCCCACCCGATGAAGATAATCAAGTCAGCGAACTTCAACACTAAGGAAGACTCAACGACGGTGGATGCCTGGGTGACCCTTCCCAATCTTTCTCTCATTTTCTTTGTCCCAACGGCTCTTAGGCGTATAGCCAATTCTTCCATGACATACGTCGCCACCACAACAGAAACAAGCAGCCTGACCAAAGCACACTACGCCAAAATATGTGTGAACTCGATCTCACTAAAAAGCCTCCCAACCATATCCTCATCGAACTCGAAAACCAGACTCACACCCAGCAGATCGTCTATGATAACCACATCCTCTTTTGCTCCTATTGCCATTTGTGCAGTCACCTCACTAAGCGCTGCTTCCGCCTCAATCCCGATCTCAAGAGGAAAGCAGTGCAGAAAGAACCCCAACCAAAAGAAGGAATCTTACAATGTCGTAATCGCGACCAACCACCCTTGCTCCCTCTTCCGAACTCCCATACTAGATTCAGCTCCAGTGAAGGCAAACCTAGTAGAGGAGTCTTCCCAGACAAAACGATGGTCCCCTACGACCTACCAAACATACCTCTTTCCAACTAGTTCAACGCCCTCGCCTCTGAAATGAGCAACCAACACCAGGAGCTACCTTCACCTGCCGAATATGTCATCACCACCAGGACGCCTGAGGACATCAGTAACCCCCCACCAGAGGCAGATGAAGGGGGCATTTCTAGTTATCTATCACAACCCGGACTGCCTAGCCAACCACGAAGCAGCCGTAGTGGAAGCCCTATCCATTCTCGGGCCGGATCAAGCTCTCAGAGGCCTTCAAGTACTTAATGTTGGATTCCCTCTCCAATCATATGGTGACCAGATTGGCATATCTGATGACACCCTTCTCATCCCTCCGATTGATCCCCAGCTCGACTCCGCCGGAGAATCGGTCGATTCTATCGTTGATACTCCTCTTATTACACCCAATGACCCCATCCCCGGCTCATTCATCGCAGGAGAGACTTCCACTACTTCGAGGAAATCTGATAAGAAAGGGGGAACCAAGTCCCCGACCATGCACACTAGGTCACCTTCCAAGCGGACCAACCAACCCCCCAAGCACCATTAATGCTGAACATCCTCTTCTGGAATGTCTGCGGTCTGGCGAACAAACCAACCATGAGGAGAATCACTAGCCTTAAGAAAACTCAAAAGATCGACATATTGATCATCATTGAACCCAAAATCCCCTACAAAAGTCTCAAGTCCATTCAGCTGCAGTTAGGCTTTCAGTCGGCCATTGCTGGTAGTAACGACATTTGGATCCTCACCTCGAAGGACGTCAAGATTGGAGTCATCTGGGACTCCGGGCAAGCCCTTTCTTGTTGGGTTGAACACCCGTTGATCCCCAAGCGCGCTATTCTTTCGGCGGTTCACAGCAGCTGCGATATTGTTGATCGCAAACATCTTTGGGATGACCTCCTCGACATCAACCAATACCACCTCAACATCCCTTGGCTTTGCATCGGGGACTTCAACGCAATCAATTACAGAGAAGAGAAGACCGGCGGCCGCCCTCCACCACATTCGGGCATGCTAGATATCAACAACTTTATTTTCAACTCCAACCTCTCTCCCCTCCCGTTCTCGGGCAACGCCTTCACCTGGTGCAATATGCAAGAAGGCGAATGTCGACAATACTCCTGCCTTGATAGGGCATTAACAAACCCCCAATAGCTTAGTATGGGTGCCATATCCAAGCTCTCCCATCGCAACTCCACCGAGTCCGACCATGCCCTCCTGCTTGTTGGTATTACCAGCACTTCAAACCAGCCCACTAAGAGCTTCCGCTTCCTGGAATTCTGGTACAAGCATCTCTAATTCATGGGCGTCGTCACGGAAGCTTGGAACAGCTCGGACTCCCTGGATCCCCTTATCCAGATTGCTATCAAGCTCAAGGCCACAAGGAAAGCCCTTGCCGTCTGGAGCAAGCAAGCCTATGGGGATATATTCCAAGCCATTCGGGTCGTGGAGGATGACGTTACTCGCGCCGAACTCAGGTACATGAACGACAGATCGCCCGCCTCCAGAAATGCCCTAAACCTCACCAAAGCTATTCGCAAATTCAGATTGAAAGTCGATACCGACTTTTGGAAGCAAAAAGCGAGGCTTAAATGGGATAGCGAGGGGACAAAAACTCGAGATACTTCTACGCCTGCGTTAACGGTCGCAGACAGAAACTCACCCTCCACCAGATTGCAAATCAGAACGGGAGCAGTATTACCGACTATAAGGGTATCCAAGCGGAAGCCGCGAAGTTCTATTCCCGGCTATTCTCCAAGGATATGGTTCACAGTGACAAAACATTCCTGGAGGCTGTCCCCCAACTTATTAATGACTCCGACAACACCCGATTAGCACAACCCTCTCCGAACAGGAAGTAAAAGATGCCGTCTGGGCCTTTGATGAGCACAGCGCACCCGGTCCTGATAGATTCACGGGTTTTTTTTGCACTTGCTGGGATATCATCAAGTTAGACATTCACAAAGCGGTCACTACTTTCCAACAAGGAGCTACTTACCCTAGAGCAATCTCGAGTACCAATCTGATTCTCATCCTAAAGAAAGATAACTCGGAGATATTCTGTGAGTTTCTCCCTATCAGTCTCTTCACCTTCACGAACAAGATCATATCCAAGATCGTCGCCTCGTGCATGTCCGATTTTCTCCCCCAAGATCATTTCAGATGAGCAGAGTGGATTCGTCCAGGGGAGAAATATCCAAGATAATATCATGTTGGCCCAAGAGCTTATTACATGCATGAAGTTCCCAGCCAGAGGAGGCAACATAGCCATCAAATTAGACATGGAGAAAGCCTACGACAGACTCGACTGGCAATTCATGATCTTGGTCTTCAGGGCTTTCGACTTTTTAGAAACCTGGACCAACATTGTGTGGAGATCGATCAGCAACTCGTGGTTCTCCACGATTATCAACGGTCAGGCAGAAGGCTTCTTCAAATCGACTCACGGAGTTAGACAAGAAGACCCTTTATCATCCACCATCTTCATCATCATGGCGGATGCCTTGAGCAAAAATTTCAATAAGATGGCGACTACCCCAAACTTCCAGCACTATCATACCGCCAGCGGATGCCCGATCATCAACCACCTGGCTTTCGTCGATGATATCTTTATTTTCTCATCGGGAGACAGCGGGTCGATGGAAGTGGTCTATAACACGCTTCAGAGATATACCAGATGCTCGAGCCAGAAGGTCAATTCGGACAAAAGTATCATCTACACCCACTACACCATCAAGAGAGATCACGTGGTCAGCTTCTCCAACATCACCTCTTTCCCCATCAAGCACCCCCCTATCCACTACCTTGGATGCCCACTTGTGTACGGTAAATCCAACGTCGGCATTTTTGAGAACCTGATCAACCGGGTCAAGAAAAACTCGAAGGCTGGCATAACGCTACTCTGTCACCGGGCGGCAAGATTATCCTCATCAATCACGTTCTCACTTCCATCCCCACCTATACCCTGGCTACAAGCTCCCCTCCCAAGAAAGTTCTATCCTCCATCGAAAGCATCTTCAGCCACTTTCTCTGGAGGCACAGCGGAGGCAACGACAAGCATCATTGGGCCAGTTGGGATACTATGGCTCGTCCGACCGGAGAGGGGAGCCTAGGTTTTACCAAACTTTTCCACATCGTTAATGCCTTTTCTATGAAACTGTGGTGGAAGCTGCGCTCGGGACAGAACTTATAGACTAGGTTCATGAAGGCCAGATACTTCAAGCACATCCATCCGTCGACAGCCATCTCTAATAGCAGATCCTCAGCGGCTTGGCGCCGCATTCTCATTGGTAGAGCTCTGGCCGAACCTGAGATCCACTTTCACATCGACAATGGCGAGTCGTCGCCATTTCAAGAACGTTGGGTGGGAGACTCCTTGCTGCCCAACCTGTCAGCAGCCTCCAAAAATAGCACTATCAAGGAGCTGTGGGACCCCTCCGACAACAACTGGAACTGGAACAAGGTCCGGATCTGGGCCGGACCAGATGCGGTCGAGTGTATCCATCGTAGCGGGCTGACGTTAGGACCGAACGCCGACAAGATCCAATGGAAGCATACTGCTACGGGATTATTATCGGTTAAATCCGCCAGAAGAGTGATCCTTGGCAACGCTGCTACACCTACCACCATAGCATCCTTCTGGAAAACTTGCATCCCAAAGAAGTGGTCCTTCCTCATTTGGAGAGCCTTACGCAACATCCTTCCAATGGATGACACCCTCAACACTATCAGTTTCAGCCTTACCTCAGTATGCATGTGTTGTTTAGATCGACAATCGGACACGGTGGACCACATTTTCTGTCAGGAGACCCTACCGGACCAAGTATGGAACGCTCTCTCCCAGTGGTGCCTTATTAACCCTGGGGCTGACAACTACAACGACCTTGTACAGGCTTAGGCGTCCGCTTCCCATTGCCACCAAATTGTTGCAGCTGTCGCAACATGGGTTATTTGGAAGAACCACAACAAAGCAAGATATGAAGGCCACAAGTACTCCGTCGACCAGTTGATTTGGAAGACCATTCGGCAGTGTCGCAAACGGACATCTCTTTGTCCTCACGGCCATTCTTCCTTATGGGACACTCTCCTATCCCTGGATTAGACATTTTGTTCTCCGTTTTGGTTTTCGTTTTTCCTTATTTTGCCTAGTATACATGTATAGACTTTTACATTTTGCGCCTTTGATATACTTGTAAAGGATTAGGCCGTTTATGCCTTTTGAATAAAATGGGTGGTTGTTAATATATATATATATATATATATATATATATATATATATGTCACGCCCCAGAACCAGAATACTGAAGAGCGGGGGCAGACATAGCCAGCTACGTATATTGAAATGGAAACCACCTCGATATACGGTCACGGCTGTCTAGATATATGAGGGTTTACTACAAGCCAAAAGTCTCTTATGGTCATGAACAAGCCTAATGTCTCAATCACAAGTAAGTAAGTAAGGTCGCAAGATGTATGATCATTAAATATACAATAATAAGGCGTCCCAAATATTACATATTCAGCTGATCATGAAGCTAGTCGTTACAAAATGTTAGGACTAGCAAGAGTTTAGTCTACATGATCAACCCTAGGATTTGTTAATCATGTTTACAGCCCGTAGGCAGACAGTAAGTACAAGTGCATCGAGCTAACAGGTGCTCGTCGGCTAAACGCCTCAAAAGAATAGTTTTACAATGAAGTGGGCAAGACAAAAGGAAAACCCACTCTTGGCCCGGGTTTCGTCTAGTTGTCACCATTGGGCTGGAAGCTTGGTAGATCCTCGGGAGCTGCTCCGAAATCTGGCCACACAAAACCAGCTGGGTCAACCCCAGAAAGAGCAAGTGCCACAAGGGGGCCACGAAATAAGAACAAAAGCCAGCAATTAGCACAAGAAAATCTAATATAAAACTAGAATTTACGAAAATATATCAGGATGATATACGACGAGATAACCATGGAACTATTCCGATAGCCAGGTTACAACCCGTAAACCAAACAAGGACCGGGGTTGTAACCCTTCATCTGAACAGAACTTGGTTTCCCACCATTTATCGGCAAGATAATAATGTAAGAAATAAAGACAGGAAGCAATCTTGTACTGGATCAAGACATGGCTAGACTGGTTATACCTCATTCAATCAATCACGGCCAAGCAGATACTACGGCTTACTACTTTAACTAACTAGGGTTATCACAGGCCTAATTACTAACAAGATGCAGTAAAATTATATCACAGCCACAAGCCCTGCAGACCATCCAGGTTATCCAGATCAAAAATTAGGGGTTAAATTCTGGTGGGTACATCATTCAGGAAACGCATGTACCCTTAGGTGACTTAGAAGGTGCAACACATGACAGTGTGCTGGAAATGTGCCCTACTCGACGGCAGGCTACAGATCCCAAGAGCGCCCAGGTAACGGGATTGCCTGTAGCTGTGTCATCTCTTCATGACTACTGTGTAATTCTAGTTATTAACCTTAATCCATTTTGGTAGGTACTCCTGACCGTAGTACTCAGGAGTCCCATCCTAGACATGATGCAAGACAGGACAAGTGGATTTAACAAGCAAGCAAGAAAGAACTACCCACGGTGTCAAGGCAGGTCAAGTTAAGTTAGCCGTCGTAACAGCATTAAGTTATCAAGTCATGCTACAAGTCAGGAGTGCGCCGCCACGGGCCACTATCAAGTTATTAAGTCACAAGGATTAATTACAAGTTAAAGTTAGGAGTGTACCCCACTGGGTCACTAGCAAGGAGATCAGAGAATATTAGGATCATAATCCACAGAAAATCTCGAGAACCGTACTAGTCATAAACAATTACATGAAAACCGTGTTAGGCCGTGTCGGGTCAAGATAGTAGTGCTTAGTTGAACAGATCTCAGGAAAACCAAATCCACAAAAGAGAAACCAAGTCGAGAAATAAAACCAATACTCCAAGAGCCAATGGGTTAAGCAAGGGGTCAGGGTGCAGCGTACGCGCAAGAGCACGCACGCAGGGGAGCAGCGTATGCGTAAAAGCACGCACGCAGGGGAGCTGCGTACGCGTAAAAGCACACACGCAGGGGAGCTGCGTACGCACAAGAGCACGCACGCAGGGGAGCTGCGTACGCACAAGAGCACGCACGCAGGAGAGCTGCGTACGCACAAAAGCACGCTCGCAGGAGAGCTGCATACGCAGAAAAGAACGCTCGCAGGAGAGCTGCGTACGCACAAAAGCACGCTCGCAGGAGAGCTGCGTACGCACAAAAGCACGCTCGCAGGAGAGCTGCGTACGCGCAAAAGCACGCTCGCAGGAGAGCTGCGTACGCACAAAAGCACGCTCACAGGAGAGCTGCGTAAGCGCAAAAGCACGCACGCAGGGGAACTGCGTACGCACAAGAGCACTCACGCAGGAGAGCTGCGTACGCACAAAAGCACGCTCGCAGGAGAGCTGCGTACGCGCAAAAGCACGCTCGCAGGAAAGCTGCGTACGCGCAAAAGCACGCACGTAGAAGAGCTGCGTACGCACAAAAGCACGCTCGCAGGAGAGCTGCGTACGCGCAAAAGCACGCACGCAGGAGAGCTGCGTATGCGCAAAAGCGCGCAAAAGCACGCACGCAGAAGAGCTGCATACGCGCAAAAGCACGCACGCAGGAGAGCTGCGTACGCGTAAAAACACGCACGCAGGGTCTTCTTCTCCATGGCTGAGAAGAGGCTCCAATGGTTCCTAAAACTTCAGATCATCACAACTTGGCCATCCGAACTCCAAATCCGGATTTCCAAAGTTCCAACCAGGGTGAAATGGAATTCTCTTCCACATGGAAACATCAAAACCCATAAAAATCCAACTTAAATAGATCAAAACCATATAAAACCGAAAATAGAGAAAGCTTAGATCTAGAACAATGGAGACTCCAAATCACAAAATACCAAGCTCTAATGTTGATCACCATATCCTAATCTAGCAAATGGACAAATAAAATAGGGTTCTCATGTGGTGGCAAGGTGCACTTGCCTATGGGTTGGTGTTGTGTAGAGGAAGGAGAAGAGTGTTGTGTAGAGGAAGGAGAAGAAGAAAATTAATGGAGGTTTATGAGGAGAGAGAAAAGGTTGGTGGAGTTTTAAAGAGGGTGGGATGTGGTGTGTTGAGGGTGGAGCATAGGCTAAGGTGTTCCAACATACAATAAACCAAACCAAAGCAACCCAAACCAATTAAAACCGAGCCATGTCAAAACCCAAAATACGTGAAATACCGAAATTTCACAAGTTGAGAAAAATAAAAATACATGCCAAAATTCAGATACGAGTATAAATACGAAATACGGGAAATACGGAAAATAATGGTGACAACTCTACCCACCTTAAAAGAATTCCGTCCTCGGAATTTAATCAAGGAGCTAGAGATTGTCACGACAAGCTACGTTAAGCATAGGCAAGTTACACTAAGCAGTTCAATCATACAATCATACAATGCAAGCAAGGAAGGAAAAACGTAAGACATAAGAAAGACATTATACCTCACGAGTCAAACAGGTAGGGATATCGTGATCGGATGTCGTCCTCACGCTTCCACGTTGACTCACCTAGAGAGTGATGACCCCAAGCAACACGGACTAATTTAATAGTCTTGTTCTTGAGTATCTTCTCCCTCCGGTCCAATATAGACACGGGCCTCTCCTCATACGAAAGGTTGGTACCAACAACCAATTCCGAATGGTCTAGGATGTGGCTCGGGTCCAAAATATACCGTCGTAATTGGAACACATGGAATACATCATGCACCTCACTTAGCGACGGCGGAAGAGCGAGACGATAGGATACATCTCCTACTCGCTCTAGAATATCGAACGGCCCTATATACCTAGGACTAAGCTTTTCCCGCACGCCAAAGCGAATGACGCCGCGGTTAGACGAGATCCTAAGGAATACATGGTCGCCGACAACAAATTCTAAGGGACGTCGATGAGCATCGGCCCAATGGTGCTGGCGGTCCTGGGCAACTCGGAGGTGATCTCTGACCTTCCTAAGCACTTCAACCGTCTGGGAAATCAATTCGGGTCCGAGCATCTGCCTCTCCCCGATATCGTCCCATGCTAGCGGGGATCTGTACTTTCTGCCATAAAGAGCGTCGAAAGGTGCCGTCTGGATACTGGCCTGATAACTGTTGTTGTACGAGAATTCCACCAAGTACAGATAATTCTCCCATGAACCACCGAAATCAAGGGTACAGGATCTCAACATATCTTCAAGAGTCTGGATTGTGCGCTCTGATTGACCATCCGTCTGCGGGTGATAAGCTGAGCTGAATTGAAGGCGAGTCCCCAAACTCTTCTGCAAGCTGCGCCAAAAGTGTGATGTGAATCTTGAATCCCTGTCCGAGGTGATGCTGACTGGCATACCGTGAAGCCTGACGATCTGCCTGAGATACATCTCTGCTAACTGCCCGTCGACTGTCCAACTCTGAATAGAAGAAAGTGTGCCACCTTGGTAAGCCTGTCCACAATTACCCAAATAGCATCTCTGCCGGCCGAAGATCTGGGCAATCTAGTCAAGAAATCTATGGTTATATGTTCCTATTTCTATTCCGGGATCGGTAAGGGTTGAAGAAGTCCAGCGGGCCTCTGATGTTCAGCTTTAACCTGTTGGCAAACCAAACACCGAGAGACAAACTGGGCTATCTCCCTCTTCATGCCATTCCACCAGAAATGCTGACGAATATCACGGTACATCTTCGTACCACCCGGATGAATAGAATATTGTGAACTGTGGGCTTCTGCCATGACTTCCTGTCTGATATCTCTACTGGGTACAAAAAGACGAGTGCCGTGCCGAAGTGTACCGTCTTCATGGATACATAACTCTGGCCTTTTTCCTGCTTCACACTCTGCTCTGAGTCGCTGGATTTTGGAATCTGCTGACTGCGCCACCCGAATTCTCTCAACTATGTTGGACTGAACCTGTAGGCTGGCCATCAATGCCACGCTGGTTGGAAGAACCACTTCAATTCCCATCTTCTGAAGATCTGCCAATAATTCTGGTTACGCCGTTAGGAAATAAACTCCGGCTCTCCTGCTCAATGTATCTGCTACAACGTTGGCCTTCCCGGGATGATACTGTAAATCCATATCATAGTCTACCAGTAGCTCGAGCCATCTTCTCTGTCGCATATTAAGGTCCTTCTGGGTGAAAACATACTTCAGGCTCTTATGATCAGTAAAGATCTCTACTCTATCTCCGTACAAGTAGTGTCTCCACAACTTCAAAGCAAATACTACCGCCGCCAATTCCAAGTCGTGGGTCGGGTAATTCTTCTCATGATCACATAGTTGACGTGACGCATAAGATATTACCTTCCCATGCTGCATCAAGACATACCCCAATCCTCTGCTTGAAGCATCGCAATAAACTGTGAATCCTCCGGTCCCATCTGGAAGGGTAAAAATGGGAGCCGTTATCAAACCTTGTTTCAACTTCTCAAATGATTTCTGACACTCTGCTGTCCAAACAAACGGCACATCCTTGTGGGTCAACTGGGTCATCGGCGCTGAAATCCTTACGAAATCTGAAACGAACCGCCGGTAGTAGCCGGCCAATCCAAGGAAGCTGCGAACCTCTGCCACTGAGCTGGGTACCGGCCATGACTCGATAGCCATAATCTTCTGGGGATCCACTTCCACTCCTCCTCGGGTAATGATGTGACCCAAGTATGATATGCGATCGAGCCAGAACTCGTATTTACTGAACTGGGCGTACAACTGATGCTCCCTAAGCGTCTGGAGGACGACTCTGAGATGCTGCTCATGCTCTGCTTTACTCTTACAGTAGACTAGGATGTCATCTAGGAACACGATCACAAATTGATCCAAGTAAGGCATGAAAATGCGAATCATGAGATCCATGAATACGGTCGGCGCATTAGTCGCTCCAAAGGGCATAACAAGGAACTCCCAATGTCCATACCTCGATCTGAATGCTGTCTTCGGGATGTCCTGCTCTCTGACTCTGATCTTGTGGTATCCTGACCGCAAGTCGATCTTCGAGAACACTGAAGCCCCTCTGAGTTGATCAAACAAGTCATATATCCTCGAAAGAGGGTATCTGTTCTTGATTGTCACCGAATTCAAGGTACGATAATCAACACATAGCCTGGACGTACCATCCTTCTTTTTCACAAGAAGCATCAGGGCTCCCCAAGGCGATCCACTTGCACGAATGAATCCCTTGGTCCTCAGTTCTTCTATCATCTTGTACAAAATCTCCAACTCTGAAGACGCCATCCTGTAGACTCGCTCTGATACTGGTGATGTCCCGGGAATCAAGTCTACAGTGAACTCAATCTCCCGCTCTGGCGGCATCCCTGGAAGCTTCTCTGGAAAGACATCTGAAAACTCTTCAACTATCCGGGGTAACTGCACTGCTGCTACTGCCATCCGCAATGCTGGGGAAGATGGCTCCACTGTGTCTCTGGAAAATAAAAACTCTGGCTCGCCGGGGATACTAAAGACAACTCTGCCAATATGGCAGTCTATCCTAGCATACTGGTTCCTCAACCAATCCATGCCTAGGACTACATCATAGTCTACCATAGGAAACTCTATGAATCTAGCGGGAAACTCCGTACCGCTAACTACGATCCGACACGAGGAAAACACTCGATCTATTCCCACAAGGCCATTACCAGTAAGTATATTGAGCCTCACTGATAATGACTCGGGCTCCAATCCTATCCGTGTCGCAAATCGTGCAGACATATATGAATGCGATGCACCAGAATCAAATAATACAAATGCTAGAGAGGAGTTGACGAGGATAGTACCTGCCACAACCTCACCTGGTGCAACTTCTTCTTTCATAGCCATCATCATGGCCTGACCTTGTCCTCTGGCTGCTGGTCCCCTCTGTTGGAAACCTCTCTGCCTATTCTGGGTCTGACATTGGGCTTGTGCATACTGCTGGGGGTATTGTTGCTGTAATACCTGAGACTGAGGCGGCAAGGGCCTCGAAGACTGATACTACTGCGGCTGAACTGGTGCTGGGGCCGGTCCTCTAATCGAAGAGCTAGAAGGGTTGGATGCTGATGAACCACCCCTATTCGGGCAAGCCCTTTATCCTATGATATGCTGCTCCACAAGCCAGGTATAATCCCTGCGCCCTGCGACAGTCTGCCACCACATGTCCTGGCTTTCCGTAATAAGAACATCCCATCGCGGAAGTCTACTTCTGCTTCTGCTGCTGCGGGTACGTCGGGGTCGAATGCTGAACCGACGTTACTGAGGCCGCCCGCCTCGGAGTTCCAATGGTCAATCCCCTACCTGCCAGGGCTGGAGCTGATGATTGGTGCATCTGACTGTGGGACCGCTTTCTACCTCCGGTCCTATCCACGATCCTCTGGGAGGTGTACTCATGCCTCATAGCTGCTCTCAAGACTGTATCGAATGTCTGGTGCTCGAACTGCTCAACAGCCAATAAGATCTCCAAATGCAGTCCCTGCTGGAACCGCTGGGCCCTATCAAACTCGGTCGCCACCAAGGTGGGGGCAAACCTACTGAGTCTAGAAAACTCTGATGCATAACTGTCGACTGTTCTGCCTCCTTGCTTCAAGTTGGTAAATCTGGTCTGCAGGTCGTACCGAGCCACAGCATCGAAATACTTCGTCTGGAATCTCTCTCTAAACACTGCCCAAGCAATGGGTGCCACTAATCCCATGGCTTGCGCCGCCCACCAACTGCGAGCCAAGTCCAACAACTGCAGGCGTACCACCGCCACCTTCTCATTCTCGGGTGTCCTAGCTGCTTCCAGAATCACCTCGGTATCCTGAAGCCATGCATCCGCGGAAATCGCATCCTCGCTACCGTCGAAGAAAGGAGGGTTCAATCGCTTGAAGCTGTTTGCCGCCTGGTTCCCTGGATGTCCGCCTCGGGTCAAAGCATCTTGAACTGTCTGGTGCAGGGCATCGCTTCGACGATCCTGGGAAGCTATCAAGGTTCTGATGAGGCCTACTAAGGTACCATCATCTGTCTCTGTGGGCTGGACGGGCCGAACTGGTGACTCTCCTCCAATAGGCACAACTCTGGAGGCTATCCCGGAATGATGGGCTTGATCTCCGGGTTGCTGCTGATCCACGGGAAGTGCTCCACCTCGTTGATCGGTAGGACCAGGTACAGTGCCGCTGAAGAAGACGACACAGGGAACAATAAGGAAAGGACCAGGACAGATCAATGATATAAGCACAGGATCAGGGCAAGAATGCAGGGATTCAGAGGATACGAACAGAGATCAAGTATGAGTACTGATTGAGACATCTATCTGGTAAACCCTCACATATCTTGATTTACAAGACCTGCATGGGCCACCACTTAAACCATGTCACGCCCCAGAACTAGAATACTGAAGAGCGGGGGCAGACATAGCCAGCTACGTATATTGAAATAGAAACCACCTCGATATACGGTCACGACTGTCTAGATATATGAGGGTTTACTACAAGCCAACAGTCTCTTATGGTCATGAACAAGCCTAATGTCTCAATCACAAGCAAGTAAGTAAGGTCGCAAGATGTATGATCATTAAATATACAATAATAAGGCGTCCCAAATATTATATATTCAGCTGATCATGAAGCTAGTCGTTACAAAATGTTAGGACTAGCAAGAGTTTAGTCGTACATGATCAACCCTAGGATTTGTTAATCATGTTTATAGCCCGTAGGCAGACAGTAAGTAAAAGTGCATCGAGCTAACAGGAGCTCGTCGGCTAAACGCCTCAAAAGAATAGTTTTACAATGAAGTGGGCAAGACAAAAGAAAAACCCACTCTTGGCCCGAGTTTCGTCTAGTTGTCACCATTGGACTGGAAGCTTGGTAGATCCTCGGGAGCTGCTCCGAAATCTGGCCACACAAAACCAGCTGGGTCAACCCCAGAAAGAGCAAGTACCACAAGGGGGCCACGAAATAAGAACAAAAGCCAGCAATTAGCACAAGAAAATCTAATATTAAAACTAGAATTTACGAAAACATATCAGGATGATATACGACGAGATAACCATAGAATTATTCCGATAGCCAGGTTACAACCCGTAAACCAAACAAGGACCGGGGTTGTAACCCTTCATCTGAACAGAACTTGGTTTCCCACCATTTATCGGCAAGATAATAATGTAAGAAATCAAGACAGGAAGCAATTTTGTACTGGATCAAGACATGGCTAGACTGGTTATACCTCATTCAATCAATCACGGCCAAGCAGATACTACGGCTTACTACTTTAACTAACTAGGGTTATCACAGGCCTAATTACTAACAAGATGTAATGAGATTATACCACAGCCACAAGCCCTGCAGACCATCCAGGTTACCCAGGTCGAAAATTAGGGGTTGAATTCTGGTGGGTACATCGTTCAGGAAACGCATGTACCCTTAGGTGACTTAGAAGGTGCAACACATGACATTGTGCTGGAAATGTGCCCTACTCGACGACAGGCTACAGATCCCAAGAGCGCCCAGGTAACGGGATTGCCTGTAGCTGTGTCATCTCTTCATGACTACTGTGTTATTATAGTTATTAACCTTAATCCATTTTGGTAGGTACTCCTGACCGTGGTACTCAGGAGTCCCATCCTAGACATGATGCAAGACAGGACAAGTGGATTTAACAAGCAAGCAAAAAAGAACTACCCACGGTGTCAAGGCTGGGCAAGTTAAGTTAGCCGTCGCAACAGCATTAAGTTATCAAGTCATGCTACAAGTCAGGAGTGCGCCGCCACGGGCCACTATCAAGTTATTAAGTCACAAGAATTAATTACAAGTTGCAGTTAGGAGTGCACCCCACTGGGTCACTAGCAAGGAGATCAGAGAATATTAGGATCATAATCCACAAAAAATCCCGAGAATCGTACTAGTCATAAACAATTACTTGAAAACCGTGTTAGGCCGTGTCGGGTCAAGATAGTAGTGCTGTGTTGAACAGATCTCAAGAAAACCAAATCCACAAAAGAGAAACTAAGTCGATAAATAAAACCAATACTCCAAGAGCCAATGGGTTAAGCAAGGGGTCAGGGTGTAGCGTACGCGCAAGAGCACGCACGCAGGGGAGCAGCGTACGCGTAAAAGCACGCACGCAAGGGAGCTGCGTACGCATAAAAGCACGCACGCAGGGGAGCTGCGTACGCACAAGAGCACGCACGCAGGGGAGCTGCGTACGCACAAAAGCACGCACGCAGGAGAGCTGCGTACGCACAAAAGCACGCTCGCAGGAGAGCTGCGTACGCACAAAAGCACGCTCGCAGGAGATCTGCGTACGCACAAAAGCACGCTCGCAGGAGAGCTGCGTACGCACAAAAGCACGCTCGTAGGAGAGCTGCGTACGCGCAAAAGCACGCTCGCAGGAGAGATGCGTACGCACAAAAGCAGGAGAGCTGCGTACGCACGAAAGCACGCTCGCAGGAGAGCTGCGTACGCGCAAAAGCACGCACGCAGGGGAGCTGCATACGCACAAGAGCACGCACGCAGGAGAGCTGCGTACGCACAAAAGCACTCTCGCAGGAGAGCTGCGTACGCACAAAAGTACGCTTACAGGAGAGCTGCGTACGCGCAAAAGCACGCACGTAGGAGAGCTGCGTACGCGCAAAAGCACGCACGCAGGAGAGCTGCGTACGCGTAAAAACACGCACGCAGGGTCTTCTTCTATATGGCTGAGAAGAGGTTCCAATGGTTCCCAAAACTTCAGATCGTCACAACTTGGCCATCCGAACTCCAAATCCTGATTTCCAAAGTTCCAACCAGGGTGAAATGGAATTCTCTTCCACATAGAAACATCAAAACCCATAAAAATCCAACTTAAATAGATCAAAACCATGTAAAACCGAAAATAGAGAAAGCTTAGATCTAGAACAATAGAGACTCCAAATCATAAAATACCAAGCTCTAATGTTGATCACCATGTCCTAATCTAGCAAATGGACAAATAAAATATGGTTTTCATGTGGTGGTAAGGTGCACTTGCCTATGGGTTGGTGTTGTGTAGAGGAAGGAGAAGAGTGTTGTGTAGAGGAAGGAGAAGAAAAAAATTAATGGAGGTTTATGAGGAGAGAGAAAAGGTTGATGGAGTTTTAAAGAGGGTGGGATGTGGTGTGTTGAGGGTGGAGCATAGGCTAAGGTGTTCCAACATACAATAAACCAAACCAAACCAACCCAAACCAATTAAAACCGAGCCATGTCAAAACCCAAAATACAAGAAATACCAAAATTCCACAAGTTGAGAAAAATAAAAATACATGCCAAAATCCAGATACGAGTATAAATACGAAATACGAGAAATACGGGAAATGAGGGTGACAATATATATATATATATATATATATATAAAATATATATATATATATATATATATATATATATATATATATATATTTTATATATATATATATATATATATATATTATATATATATATATATATATATATATATATATATATATATATATATTACCTTAATGAATGTGAATATACCTATATGTATGTGGAATGATTATGAATGTAACCATAGGGTATTGGGACAGATTAGGATCGACCCAACGAGCCTAGTTTAGTCGAGTTGACCGACAAGTTGACCAAGTTGACAAAAGTCAACTTTGGGTCAAACTTGTTCCAAATCGACTCAAACGAACTTGAAATGACTTGTAAACTTGTGTGTGACCTAAATATTAGTGAACGGACTAGTTGAATTATAGTTGACCTAGTTTGACCAGAGTTTACCAGGTTTGACCAAAGTTGACCAAGGTTGACTTTGACCTAGAAGGACTTAGAAGCATATAGAATTGCATTGTAGCCCTTTCTTATAATATGTTAGACCATTTTGTGACTTGTGGTTACTTTAAATATGTTTACCTCACTCTAGTTCAGTTACACTTTCTCATCAGCAGCTCGGATTGTCAGGCGAGTACATTCTCGTACTGTTTCATTCTTACTTGGACATATTTGCTTGTTATAGACTAGTTTACTTGTTGCTGTCACAATATTATCACGGATTAGTACTATATGGATCTCTTCTTGCGATGTTATCCCCTCGGATACATCAGGTATATTGTGCTCATGTACTTTATCATGTGCATCGTCTACTCATTGTATTTGTATTTATTTATGTATACTCATGTGACATTCATGTACACTCATGATCATGTTAGCCTTCATGTATAACCCAGTGTGCATCTGGACTAGCTATCCATGTGATGTACTGCTTTTATGTGCAATAACATAACCTGGACAGATCCTTGTGTACTGATTGGGGCAGGGGATATTTATTTGGTTATGTGATCTACACCCTTTTCATGTGCAACTCCAAACTAGATTTAAGTCATGTATAACCTAAGCTAGTTTACATAACCAGATTGTGCTCTATACCACGTAGTTAGATCAGTTCTCTTATTATATCATGTATATCTATTTTTATATATCATGCTCTCTTTTACAGTTTCATTTCTTTATCAGCAGTTCATGGATATTATTCTATAGCTTGTTTCATATTTTCTTTCATGTTATGAACTGTGTGAGAGATATGTATTCGTTTTTGTCCTGGTTGGACCTGTTAAAATATTACAAATGATGAGGATTGCTGCGACACTTACTATGGAGCAGGCCTAATTGACACAGGTGACCTGGACCCTCAACATGATCCAGTAGTCGTTGAAGACTTGCGTGAGTTAGATTAGACTGATATTATCACTTAGTTATGAGACATTGTGATTGTATTGAGATTTTATTATGGTAGTTTACACTGGGATTATTATTCATATTGTGACTCTCTGTGAGAATATCTTTCTTCTATTCCATCTTAGTTATTGTGATTGAGTTGTACCATATATATATTATTCTCCAATTGGAGCATATTCTAGATTGTGTTAGATGTTAGACCTAGGACAGCGTTCTACCGTCGATACTGCGGCGTAGGCTGGACGTACCCACGTCTCGTACCCTTACACCGGGTACGGGTCGTAACAAGATGACACATTAAAAATTAATTTAAGATACAATCTGATAACCATACAAGTATATCCAGAATCATCTTATCCAGAATCTTCGCCATGCCAGTAACTATGTATGCGATAAACTATAGGGTCCACAACTAAGGTACACAATGTAACTACCTTGAAATCTGATTTCTATTTTGGATTTTAGTGCTATTATTTTGAAAAATTATGACTGATTGGTCTAATTCTTAGTATATATTTTTTTTCTATTTTTTATGTTATACAGTTAGCAGTGGGGGTTTGAACCAATTCTTTTATTTTCTTTCTTAATTGAGGAATAGTTTAATCACCCTAGTGTTAATGGTTTATTAAGCTAATTAACTATTTTTAATCCTTATTTCTATTAATCAACTAAGATTAATTTCCTAAAATCTTTTTGGGATTAGATCGAAGTCCATTTCAATTCTTAGTCTCTCAGATTGAAGCCTCCTCCATTTTTCCTAATCATCTCTCTTTTAGTTTCAAGCCTACAGCTTGAGTTATGGGCTTGGGCCGAAATGCAATCTATTTCAGTATAGGGCTTTGGAATCAGTTAGCTGACACTAATAATAATTAGTGGAGTAGTTAGTTAGTTGATGGATTGGTTAGTTAGAGATTAGTTAGAAGTCTCCACTATTTGTCCTTCGATCTAGTACAAATTATATTTCTTGCCACCTGGGCTTGGAGAATACTCTAATTTCTTCCTATTAAAATAATAGAGACTCTCCATTATTTTATTACATAAATTTCCTATACTCTCTCTTTCTCGAGCCAGCCACTCCTCCATTGCCGCTCCATTGCGTCGTCGCCGTGCTCTGCCGACCGAACTTCAGCGAGCACCATTGCCTCGACTCTTCTTCTCTTCCTCCTGCTCTTTGCCTCCTCTGCAACCACCCTGACCACCACCGACTTCATGCCCGATTCACTACCACCACAACGACCTAGATCCGGTCAACTCCGGCCATACACCACCAACTCTACCTAGCCCCACATCTTCCCGCCCAATACTATAGACTCCTTCCACTGTCTCCACTCGATCGCCGTCCCCACCGCCCACAACCACCTAGACCTAGACTCCACGACCACCACACAGACCAGCGACCAGCTTTGCTGACTCCAGCACCACCATTTCTACTCCTCCGCCGTGGCCTCGCTGTCAACCACCACCAACAACACTACCATAAACACTAGATCCACTTACATCGTCTCGGACGTGCCGCCGTCTCTGTTGGGCCGTGCCACCACTAGCGCTGGTGAGCTCCGCCGAGCCATGCATCCGTATGACCCGAGCTCTGTTGCCAAGCTCCGTCCACGTCTCCTCGAACCCCCAGATCTGCATGCTGGGCGACGACATCACCTTTACAGCCCTATCTTCTCTGCCTAGGCCGCTGCCTTCCACACGTCTGATCCGTGACGCTAAGAGAATCTCTTTCCGAAGCCGTTCCGTGCCGACGACCCTGATCAGTCCTCCACGACTCGGGCTCCTCCAGCCAGCTTCTTCACCCCCCACTCACCTATGCCAAGCCTGGTTCGGCCTGATCTGCGACCATCGACGACCAGATCTACCGATCTCCCGCTGGACCCGCCCAGCGCCATGGTAAAACCTCTCCTCCGCCTCTCTCTCCCTCTCACTCTCTTCCTCCCCACTCTTTCTCTTTCTCCTTCAATTTCACTTTCTTCTTCTCTGTTTCTCTCTCTATTGCGGCTGATAGATATTACGGTTTTATTAGGGTATTAAACTTTCATCTTGGATTGGGATTCCAACCTAATTGTTTTATGGTTTTTAAACCATTGAGAATCTGATATTATTTCTATGGATTGTGGGCTCAAGCCCATTAGCATGAGTTAGGTTATAATTATTTCGATGCTAGGCTGGGCCAGCCCAATAGTTTGTTTAATATATAAATAGTTATATATTAATTTCTGTTGGGCCAGACTTAATGCCTATATATATAGTATAATTGACATGCATATTTGCATATATATTAGTACATGTATTTTATTCTGATTTTAGACTATATGTATATTAAATAATTATTAGAAAGTATTTATATAAATAATTGTACTAGTATATTTTAAATCTATTGTTATTAGGAAATCTATAAATATTAATAAGGTATTTTGTCTAATATAAATGTTATCTATAAAATCCTATTTACCAAAATTTATGTTTTAGCTTAATAAATATTTTCAAATATTATTTTCAATATTTTTACTAATAAAAATTTGGTTTCTAATATGTTCCAAAATAGTATATTTATTTACTCTAACATTTATTTGATTATCATTAATCACATTCAGATCGTGCGTTTCTAATTTTGTGACTGTACCCAATCTCTATAAATCTATCGACGACCTTTGGATTATCAATTTTGAACAATGTTAGGCTAGGACATTATGATCTGTGACAACTTATTTAGGACTTATTATTCTGGACTATATACTGTGATCCTTTCCGTGTTGACACGTTCGTGTCGTTCACGTCGACAACAACTACCCAAGGCAAGTACTCACTATGATTACTTTCATTTTCTGATAGTTACTCTATTTCATGCTTTTAGATGAACATTCCTGATTATCGACACTACTTTTACACGAGATTAGTGTGGATTCTATTTCATGATTACCGTGTTTTCCATGCTTCCATATTTTCCTTGTTCACATTATGATTTAAATCCATGATTACTAGTTGGACGCAAAATAACTTAGTATATATGTAATCAAATCCCTGTACATTCTATAATTTCGTGCCTGGTAGTTAATTATACAATACACGTATGATTAAGCTTGACCATGTAGATCCTTCATCCCGATCACTTATATTACGTGGTATTTAAAACACACTTAGTGTAGTAATGACATAGACATTTCATATTGTTTATGTCATATGTTTTGATTTTATGCCATGATTAGTCTTACTTATGTTTCTATGTTCGTCAGATCATTATTATCGTTATTTCAGTTTTGTTCTCTACTTTATTACATGTTATAAAGTTTCTATCATGTCATGAATAGTAGATTATGTAGGAACAAAATGTAAAGCGCAATACTCTATAGGGGTGAATAGAGTAGGCAGCAAAAATTTAGCTAATTAAAAAGTTAGCAACAAGATCACAGATAATATATCACAAGTATGTAAATAAAAATTAGATATCAAAAAGCAAACACAAACACGACGATGTATACTGATTTCTCTCTTGTGAGGACTAATCCAGTCGGAAGAACTCTAGCTTCCAGTTGAATCCACTATGGAAAAATATTACAAGATTTCATCCGAAGTCCTTGCAACTTCTACAACGCGAGCTTTGATCCGAAGTACTCGACCAACTTCAATTGTGAAGTATATTTCTTCAATCAAGCCTCTGACTATAATCACTCTGAAACTTCTAGACCGTAATACACTGGCAAATCGACTAGAGGATTTTAACAGGCTTGGGATTTGAAAATAAAAGAGCTTAGAACACTTTTGAATACCGTAGTAGGCTTAGAGAGAAAAGAAGAGAGAGATGTGTTGAAATGGGGGAAATTCTTCTCTATTTATAGGTTTTCCAAAGGGAGAATTCGGGAAGAATTATTTGTAAAAATCTCGACAAATAGCCGTTGCATCCGTAACTGTGGGATGAACAAGTTCAAAATCCAACGGGCACTAACCGAACTCAGGTAGAATTCGGGTCAAACACGGGTTGAATTCTCCTGGGGTCCAGAGTTTAATTTTTGGGATTTTTGCAAATTGGTTTTTGATCTTTTTGAAAAGTTTAAAATCAGTCAGGAGCTTTTAATAAAATGGGCTAATTTCAAAACAAAGGATATTTTGAAAATGTTTTGGGATAGCCTATTTACTAGTACGACTCAATGTACATCGTATTCCTAGACTCAATAAAAATATGAAAATTATATTGGATATGAAATACAGACTCATGGGGCAAACGACTTTAGTCTTGAACGGAACGATAGCAATTCTCAGCAATCGTCTAAGTAACCCTGATATAAAGCCGGGGTTAGATCAATTATTAAAATCAGGGCCAAAAAACTCTCCCATTTTGATAATTGACAAACCTTGGCCGGTATAATATCTCGATCTTTTGTTTTGAAAAGAATCAAAATTTGTAATACTTTTAAGCTTGTATGTTCAGCTTGTATGGTGCTGTATCCTCAAAAAAATCCCTGTATCCTACATAGGATGTTAGATCCTATTTCTTCCCTGTTGTCACTTAGAAAAATAATTGCAAAGAGAGAAGCTCTCCCATAATTTATGCATAAGAAATAAACGTTGAAGAAATACAAAAAAATATAGACAGAATAACATGTATTTTACAAGCAGTTTTAATGTACGAAGCATAAACTGAAAGAAATAGTGCTACAAAAGAAATACATACACAGTATAAGAGCGAATAGTACGATACACACTGAAATGCATACTAATAAGAGAATAATAACTAGATGTTCTAAATACGTCAACTCAGCAATAAAAGTCTTAGTGCTAAAATAAAAATAGTACTATCTTGGAATGTCTGAGCATTTTTAAGCATACATAGACAAAATAAAGTCTAACTAGATAATATCTAGAAAAAGTACATAACATCTAGATTAAAAATCCTCAGAATCATCATCGTCAGCGCCAACATTTCCACCATGTCCAGATGGACCAGCTCCAGAAGTGACAGCTCCAAAAGGGTGTAGAGTAGCACCAGAACCACGGTACCAGTCATATGCGTTACCAGGCTCAAATAAGTGACGAACTGCCTCATCCTCATAGGGGTAGCCAGATACAGCTAGATTTGAAGAAGAGAAATGGCAAAATAACCAGTCTGAGCAAAATACAGATCCGTAAAAGAATTTACGAGAGCCTAAAACTGACTGGCATCTTCGAACTCACGTTCCCTCGATGTGTCAGTAATAAATGCTCACAAATCAAAAAGTTGTTGGTTAATACCCTCATAAGACATAAGGTAGTCATGTGGATGTGGAAGTGGAGCAGTAGGAGGAGCAGGAGGACAAACTGCGCTGCGACAAGAAAGCTGAAGATAATTGGGCTCAGAATCACGAGCACAAGTAGATAAATCAATCTAAAAATGCTGAAAGATGATTGAGAGGATCATCACGTAGGCAAGGTTTTTGTTCCTTTTACGACAACGATCCATCATCTGAATGATAGTCTTGGGGACAGAAAAGGGATACCCTTATGAATATGATAAAGGGCAGACATCTCAAGGGTAGTCACATCGTCCTTTGAAGTGGATTTGGGCAATATAGTAGAGTAGACGATGCGATACAATTCATATAAAAATAAGTTCAAATTAGTAGCATTGAACTTACCGAATGAACATGAGCAGGAGAACAAAGTTCGTTCTTGAAGCTTTTTAAGGTCGTGCCTACGAAAAATTCAAATTTCGTGATATCGTTTAGCAGAGCACCTTCACTTAAAATAACTAGGAATTTTGCTAAGTCGACATCATTAAACTAAATATCGATTTCGGTGAGACAACTTTTAACAGTAAAAGTGCCAAGAGTAAAATTGTAGTAAAATAAACGAATAACATTAGTTGTAATCAGATATGAATGAGTAACAAGATTATGTAATACTAATGCTTCAAAGTATGTTCGATGGGACGAAAAGATAGTCTATTTAATCGGATGCCGGGACATATGTTGCGAATCGAGAAATCCGCATACCATAATAGCGATTGATCAGGGGTTTGGAAGAAAAACCCATTAAATGCCCCATCATCCGTTTGGACGGGTGAAAAGAGAGATTCATGGATTGGATCCAAAGACGAGGCTTCTTCACTAGCCGTCGTCTTCTTTCTCTTAAAGGGGTTGAAGTTCTTAGGCATTATTTCTATAAAAATATAAAAATTTATGAAATTGAAAATGAGAGAAGGAAGAAGTTATACCTTCGGAGATTTGAATATGTGGAAGAGAACGAGATACTCCGCACGAATCCAAAATTTGGATTAAAATCTGCAAAAGAGTTGAGAGCAATGGGTGGGGGAAAACTAGGGTTTGAAGGTTCAGGTGCGGCTGCTTGCTATGCTTTGAGGGTTTTGGAGGAGATGAATAAGAATGGGACACTTTATTCTGCTTAAAAGTACCCAGCACCAACAGAACTCGGGTCGAACTCGGGCCGAATTCAGACAGAGTTTGCCTGGGGATCTGTTGAGGTATTTTTGAGTAGAATTAAATGCAATGCCACTTTATATTCATCAATTTTTTTCAATTTTTGTCATGACCCGCAGCCACTGTGAGGGTACGAGAACGTAACAGCACCCAGCCTACGCCGCAGTATCGGCGGTAGAACGCTGTTCTAGGTCATGAACTATAACTAACATAACATGAAATACTCTCCATAAGGAGGCCAACACAGAGGTACAACTCAATCACAATCTATAGATAGTATATGGCACGATGAAATAGATAAAGCAATCCTCAACTAAGGTATAGCAGAATGAAATAACAAGTTAACAACTACTAGTCTCAACATCTCTAAATATACAACCATGAAAATAAGGACAACAGCTAAACATGAAAAAGGAAATAATCTAGACTATCTAAACTATGCAATGGGTATCATCCTCAGCAGCTGCCTGAACCTCTCCAGGGGTCCAGGTCGCGAGTATCATCTAGGCAAGCTCCAAGGTAAGGGGTGCAGGGTTCCTCATCATCCTCTGTAAAATTTTTAACAGGTCCAGTCAGGACGGAAGCGAGTACAATACATCTCACACAGATCATAACAGGTTAGAGAATATAAACATGCAAGAGAGTACGATACATGAAACTAAAAGAAAGTACATAATGTAAACATAAAGAGAGAACTGTAATAGAAATATCTACTATAAGTAGAGAGCTACCAGTGACTAGTAATTTAGAGTACAAAGTCGACATGTGAACGGCTTGATTTGCACATGGCTATACTAAAGAAGCGTACATGGCTATACTACTTTGGAATTGTTCACATGACTATTTATACTCCCCCATACCCCCATCAATACACAAGGATCCAGACAAGTTATGTTACGTACATGATTTTTACATAAAGCCCATAAATGGGTGCACATGAAGTATACATGAGAGCTCATAAATGAGTGCACATGAAGTTCACATGGGGGCCTATAAATGGGTGCACATGAAATTCACATGAAGGCTCATAAATGAGTGCACATGAAGTATAGGTTATACATGAGATACATGGGAAACATGACCGAACATGAGAGAACATGAGAGTACACGAGCATGCATGAACGATCATGAAGCACATGAGAAACATGAATAACATGAGATCGAGGAATACATGATGTACACGAAACACATGACATGATGTATCCGATGCTCCCGAGGGGGATAACATCTCAATGTAGGGATCCATATAGTACCAATCCGTGATAATATCGTGACAGCATCAAATAAGGTAAACTAGAGCAGGAATATAATTCTAAGCAAGTTATGAAATAATCAGAGAATGTACTAGCCTGGTATCTGAATGTATGAAGTAAATATACTGTCCGAGATGAGGTACCTGACTCCTAGTTAGAGCAACACAAGTCAAGATGTATACAGGGGATGATAAATATAATCTACAATGCATCTGCATGCTGTCTAGGTCGAACTAGGCCAAAGTCAACTCTTGGTCAACCATGTCAACTACAGTAGTCAAACTAGGTCAACTAAACTATTCCAAGTCTAAACCTAGACTAACAAGTCATTCTAGGTCTAGCCAAGACTATCCTAGTAAGCACACTCCATTCCAAGGCTATACAAGTCTAATCTAGACTCTATACTGGCA
Organism: Iris pallida; assembly: GCA_029216955.1. Lineage (NCBI taxonomy): Eukaryota > Viridiplantae > Streptophyta > Magnoliopsida > Asparagales > Iridaceae > Iris > Iris pallida. Next base: position 75,781,691 of record JANAVB010034417.1, read on the forward strand.
TTCAAGCCACACCCATAGGCTAAGAGCCCTAGTCTAGGCTATTAGGCAATATCATGCCTAAAACCAACCATAACACACATATACATAACAATATATATATATAAAATATAATACACTCATTGATATATTTATATAATCTAATATGGAAATACATATTAACATATAGGCTACCTATATGTATACCACACATACATATATATATATAATATATATAATAGGGCACACACATATTATAATATATAGGATACCTATATATTCATGCTTACACATAGGAGAATAGGAAAGGCAATGTGCTCATGTATTCAAGTGTGTGTGTGTGTGTGTCAAGAGAGTACAAGAGGGCATGTGTGTGTAGGTGAATGGAAACATGAGAGCATGGCAGCTAGTTAATAGGCTAGTGTCAATTGGATTTTAGGAATATAGATACATGTGTGTGTTAGGCAATGTGTATGAAAACACAAAACAATGTGGAATGGTTCCTATGAATGAGGGTGTGGGAAATCTGGGAAAGAAAACAATGAGCTATATATGCTGGAAGAACATTAACAATTAACTAGATAAGCCAATCCACCATCACACCCATTTCGAGTTCAACATGAAAACAAACCAATACAAGTATAAAAATTATCATTCAATATTCCAACACAAATTCGAATCAGTCATTGCAAATCATTAAATTGGCTTTAAAGGAAATGAATCAATGTCAATTGTAATGGGAAATCAAAATCAGGTCATTAAGGAATGAAATCGATTCTCAGGAATAACCCCATCACATTGAATCAATATAAACAACTTCAATTTAGTTAAGGATAGGAAATCAATTCCAGATTTCATAGATGCTCAGGGGTGTGTGTGTGTGGCATGTAGAGTGTTTAGGTGTTTAAATAATGAAATTTGAAAACAAGCAACCATGTAAATCCCAGTTACCTACACTCATATTCTCAGGTACAACACCCAAGTTTTAGATTTCATATAGGAACTCAGGAATTAGTTAACAGTGTGTGCATATCATAGAAAAACAGTATCATATGTGGGTGATATATTGTTAGGTGTACTGTGATATTGAAAACAGTGTGATACAATGGGGACTCATGAACTGGAATGGAATAATGACAGTTCAGCACATTAGTTTCAGAAAATGAATCAAGTGTCAGTCCAAACATCCAACCTATTGAACCTATTCCTAGGTTTTTCTAAGAATTAGGAAACCAAAGACAGTGTCATATGTGAAATTGAATTTGACAGTACATGAAGAGATCAGTAGCAACTCCAAACTGTGTGTAAGTGAATCAGATTTTCAAACAATCAATCCAACCATTCCCAAGTTCAGAATGAACCCAGGCTTCAGTGAAAGGAGTCTCAGTTCTTGGTTTTTCTAACATAGTGACAGGAATTAACTAATGTGTGACAGTGCTATTAATCTCTAGATATGCAACATAATTTTAGGTTTTATTTAACTATCAATGTGTGTGTCGAATTTGTATAGGGTGTGCATATTAGAATCAGTTTTCAGTCAATGTCAATTTGATTTTGGTTTCCCAAACATTTAAACCAACATCATATATCACATTCAAAATCCCATGTCCTGCGTGTGTATCATTGTCTCTATGCGTTCAGGCATTCACCCATTAGTGAACTTAATATTAGTTCAATTGGATAGTGCAATGGGAAAGCAGTGTAGCCTACAGTCTCAGGTTCATGTGTTCAGGGAAAACAGTGCCCATGTGTTCATCCCAGTCTTAGGAAATGTGTTCAAATAGTTAACATACAATCCAAACAGTGGATAAACTATGGATATACATTTCAATCAAAATCAGTTCAATAACCATGAACCTAAGTTACAAAGTTTAGTATCTAAAATAGAAAGAAATCAGCCAGTACATTAAAACCCAACTTCCAGGTTAAGTTCTTATTCCAGATCAATAAGCCTAATCCAAACTGAAAACTCGAACTAAACATGCACTAAATAACATGTAGAATTTATCATGACCATCTAAAACATCAATTTAAATAGTTAAAATGGAATGAACTCAGGAATATACAAAACTGAACACTGTGTATCAGTTCAAAGAGGAATTTCACATTCGAATGAACAAAACACATTAATATGCTAAACCAAGAGTGGGTAATTAACCAAGCATGTGTACACGTGTCTTGTGTGTCCTCATATGTCCAGAAAATACGACACAGGCGTGTCTAACACGATGCAAACACATGAGGTGCACCCAGTGTTGCACGGTATCGTGCACACGTGCACGTGTCTATAGAACATGACGCAGGACACGTTGGGTCTCGTGGTCATGCCTACGTGTAGCCTACGTGTCAGGCTACATATAGGACCTAACACGATACGACCACGTCGTGTCCAGTGTGGACACGACTCGTGTATGAGTACGCGATTCTGACTGAACACGCACGCATGTGTGTCCCGTGCGCGTGACTTCACGTGTCTGACACGACCCAGTTGGACACGAGGCTTGGGGGACAGGTTCGCAGATACTACCCCCTCCTCTCAGTACAAGCACGGCCTGCCACGTGGCCTGTGCACTGAGCACGAGGCCCCGAGTAGCAGGTAAAATCCTGGCCGCGCACGGGGCTGTGTCCGCGAGTCCAGTACGACTCGAACATGGCTCGAAGTCACCTTATTCGTGTAAAATCACACAAGCAACATGAAGAACAAATTTTCTATTCAAAAATATTTTGAAAACAACAAAAATCAATCCATTGAGACATTAGGTCGAACACCTAAATAGCCTACTAATACGTATCCGATATAGATACGTATCCGACACAGGTTGGGTTCAAATCCTACCCGAAGCTAGAGTGGACCTAGGGATATGCATCCATGATGATAAACCAATAGTTTAAATGAAGAATGAGGGATTTACCAATGGGTGTCTCGAGCTTAAAAACTGTCAAAGTATAGTCCCTTCTACAGTAGCCCAAGCACCGTGGATTCCCCAAATCAGCATTCTACCTCCATGGACAGCAAGAGGGTGATGGTTAGGTCACAATGCAAGAAGTTTGGTTGAAAAAGGATGAGGAATGGAGAAGTTATTAAGAAATGAAGTTGAGCTTACCTTGTTCTTAAAAAGAGAGAATAAACAAAGAGGCAATGATTTGGGAGAGATTAAATAGGATCACCTAGGGTTTTGGACTGGCCACTTCTAGGGTTTTTGGATCCCATCCAATGGTCACCCTCACATCATGTCAAATCGATGGCTAGGATGGAACCTAGGTTTCAATGCTAGTCTCAACTAACTATAACTAGCTAGTCTAACTTGATTATTCTAACCAATGACTAGTCATGACTAATCCAAGCTAACTAACCCTAGTCTAGGCCATGTCTAATCTGGGTTAGGGCTAAAATTCTAGGTTAAGGACTAACATAACACATAACAATATTTAATTAATAATAAATTCACATGCATCCCAATAAATTCTAATAAATTCTATTAAATTCAAATAATTTCAAATTGACCAAAATACCCCTAGGCTAAAAATGATAAATAAAACACCCTAATCACATGGCTAGACTCTAGGTCAAGATGTCTCTAGGGTTACACTAGCAAGACACCAAATCACAAGTCATGATTTTAAATAGTTTAAAAAAATAATTAAAAATCACCAAAAATTATAATATGAAATAAATATCAATAAATAATAATTATAATTACAAAATTTTAAAATTATCCTCATCTGAAAAACTGGGTGTTATAATCCTACCCACCTTATAAAAATTTCGTCCTCGAAATTAAGATGATCGCACCCCCTTCTAGGTCAAACATAGTCAAGGGTCAATCTCTAGTCAATTTTCTCAACATCCTAGTACTTGGTCATTAGCTGGTCAACTTCATAGGATTTTACCTATATTAGCTACCTAAGTGTTGGCAACCAGAATTTAGCAAAAAGAGAAACTCTATAATAGGCTAGCTTTTAACTTTCCAATCCTATCAAGTCACCCATAACTAAATACCTACAAGCTAAGCACACCAATCCCAAATACCACTTATATATATGGTCAAGAACAACAACCCATCACATATATCCTAAGTATATCATCTGCAATATATATGTATACAGGCCTCTCAGTCTTAGGTGAACTACAACTATACTCAAGGACAGGCTCTGGTCATGGGTGCCTCACTTGGAAAAAGGTGAGGATAATAACAATCATCAAGGCTGTAAGGCATACTAACATCCTATATGTAAACTGGCCCACTACAAGAAACCAGTGTGTCTTACAACGGTAAAAAACCATTACGAAAATAATATAACCTATTGCAAAATCATTCTACAACAGTTATTGAAACCAATGTAAATTCGAGCGTTACAGATTCCTCTTGCAACGATTATAGAAGGGTTTTGCAACATTTTTATATATAGTTGCAAATAACGTATTATGCAACGGATCTCACGTCAATGCATAACGTTTACATAGTGTTGTCAATAATATATTTGGCAACGATTTACAAACTATTGTAAATATTAAGTAAAGCATGATGGTTGATAACTGTTGCCTAAAATATTTCATGCAACGGTTAAAAATTGTTGCGGATAATAGACAACGGTCAATTTTTTTTACCTCCAATGGGGCTCGAACTCCCAACCTCCTGGATCACATGCCTCCGCTCTACCACTAGGCTACAGGCTCATTTGTATATAAATACTTATGTATAAAATATATATGTACTTATATCATTTTCATCAATTGAAGCTTTTGGATCGATGTTAAATATGTTATCTAATATTTTTTGTTAGCGAACAAGGAACCAATTAATATGAGTAATTCTAATGATTAAATCCCTATTGTGTATAAATAAAATTCAAATTGGACATTAAATTTGCAACGACTATAAACAAACTGTTGCAAGATCAATATTTTATAATAGTTGTTTATTCTTTTGACAATGGTTATCGTAAACGTTGTTATTAAACAAGAAAAAAATTACAACTGGTAGTATAAATCATTGCATAATCATTACAAATAATAAGCCCACTCACAACAGGATGCAAAAATTATTGCACAACTATTGCTAACAATGAGCCTTTTTATAAGGCTTTATGTAATCGTTGCAAAATGTTAATAAATTTGTAACAAATACTTAAAACTCTTGCATAACCGTTGCCCATTCAACTCGCTTTGACAACACTTTCATAAAATTATTGCTTGACCGTTGTAAAAAGAAAAAAAATGCTTAACAAGTATTTATGAACCGTTGTAAAAAATGTATTAGGCAATGATTAATCTATAACCATTGCAAATATATTTAATTTAGAAATGGTTATTTCAACCGTTACGTAACTGTTGCAAATTATAGTTCCAGCAACATTCATAAAAGTGTTGCACTAAAATCGTTGCAAAATAGGGGTATTTCTTGTAGTATGGTTGGTATTATAGATAACAGGAGAATTATCTGCAATGGGTTACTATTCTAACACCAATGCTAACTATCACCTCTAGGGTACAAACACTCTACAAGTCATCATATCATTATAATATGAAGGAACTGCCTATGAATTAGCTCTACAAAACTAAATATCCCTACTCCTAAGTTATTTACAACAGAAGAAGGGAATGATGTTCAAAAACCTTCAAGATAAAATCTTATAATCATATGCGTCTGTCCAAAATCATGTTACTCTGAGTCTTCGTCATGCTAGTGAGCAATGCTACGACAATCATAGTCCTTGACTAAGGTACATACCTCTAGGTTCATGGTACTTAAAATTTCTGCATTGTCGCATGCGACGGCAAAAACCTTAAATTCCCACACCCGAGAAATACGTTCCAAAATCTGACTATATGTCCTCACTATGCCAGCTAACACGACTATCGAAGATTCTTGATCCCATAATTGAGGTGACCTAGCCCATATGATTTTTTCAGAAGAAAAACAAACATAACAAATGAGCAACATGACAAAATTAATCAATCAACAAGGAACAGATGGACTCGGAATTCAAGGTAGTTATAAAAGACAATTGCGGGAATGGAAGCGAGAAGAACAGAACTTGCAGCAAGATCTCCAATGGTCTGTGTATTATCGACTGTCCTGACGATAGCTAGCCCCTGCTGGTTTCCCCTGGTCTGCTGCTGATGCTGCATGAACCGCTGCTGCTGAGAGAAATCGAGAATGACGGGAGAAAGCCTCTCTACAAACAGAGGTGCACCTCCATTGTAGCAGAAACACCAACCTGAGTCGGCACAACAGGAGCTGCGGTCTCGAGGCCCTGATGAACAAGACGAGAGGTGGCCAGCCTCTCGATAGTATTCCCCGGACCGGAGCGATGAGATCGTGTCTTCATAACCATCATGAAGACATATCAAAATAAGAAGCAATTTCTGAGAATGAAGCAAAAATTCAAAGGAGGATAGTTTATATTCAAGGGAAGTCAATAAGCAACAATTTAGATAAAGGAATCTGATTAACAGTTTTCCTAGTGTGATTGAGTACCCTCAAAAATCTCCTAATCCTACTGCAGGCTGTAGTGATATTCTACTTCGAATACCACTACATAAACTCGACCTGCATGGGCCACCACTAAAAACGTATCACGACCCGCACCCACTGTGAGGGTACGAGAACGTAATAGCGTCCGGCCTACGCCGCAGTGTTGGCGGTAGAACGCTGTTCTAGGTTATGAACTATAACTAACATAACATGAAATACTCTCTATAAGGAGGCCAACACAGAGGTACAACTCAATCACAATCTATAGATAGAATATGACACGATGAAATAGATAAAGAAATCCTCAACTGAGGTATAGCAGAATGAAATAACAAGTTAACAACTACTAGTCTCAACATCTCTAAATATATAACTCTGAAAATAAGGATAACAGCTAAACATGAAAAAGGAAACAATCTAGACTATCTAAACTATGCAATGGGTATAATCCTCAGCAGCTGCCTGAACCTCCCCAAGGGTCCAGTCGCGAGTGTCATCTAGGCAAGCTCCAAGGTAAGGGGTGCAGGGTTCCTCATCATCCTCTGTAAAATTTTTAACAGGTCCAGTCAGGATGGGAGCGAGTACAATACATCTCACACAGATCATAACAGGTTAGGGAATATAAACATACAAGAGAGTACGATACATAAAACTGAAAGAAAGTACATGATGTAAACAGAGAGAGATAACTGTAATAGAAATATCTACTATAAGTAGAGAGCTACCAGTGACTAGTAATTTAGAGTACAAAGTTGACATGTGAACGGCTTGATTTACACATGGCTATACTAAAGAGACGTACATGGCTATACTACTTTGGAATTGTTCACATGACTATTTATACTCCCCCATACCCCAATCAATACACAAGGATCCAGACAAGTTATGTTACGTATATGGTTTTCACATGAAGACCATAAATGGGTGCACATGAAGTATACATGAGAGTTCATAAATAAGTGCACATAAAGTTCACATGGGGGCCCATAAATGGGTGCACATGAAATTCACATGAAAGCTCATAAATGAGTGCACATGAAGTATAGGTTATACATGAGATACATGGAAAACATGATCGAACATGAGAGCACATGAGAGTACACGAGAATGCATGAACGAGCATGAAGCACATGAGAAACATGAATAACATGAGAGCGAAGAATATATGATGTATACGAAACACATGACATGATGTATCCGATGCTCCCGAGGGGGATAACATCTCAATGTAGGGATCCATATAGTACCAGTCCATGATAATATCATGACAGCATCAAATAAGGTAAAATAGAGCAGGAATATAATTCTAAGCAAGTTATAAAATGATCAAAAAATGTACTCGCCCGGTATCTGAATGTCTGAAGTAAATGTACTGTCCGAGATGAGGTACCTGACTCCTAGTTAGAGCAACACAAGTCAAGATGTATACAGGGGATGATAAATGTAATCTGCAATGCATCTGCATGCTGTCTAGGTCAAACTAGGCCAAAGTCAACTCTTGGTCAACCATGGTCAACTACACTAGTCAAACTAGGTCAACTAAACCATTCCAAGTCTAAACCTAGACTAACAAGTCATTCTAGTTCTAGCCAAGACTATACAAACAAGCACACTCCATTCCAAGGCTATACAAGTCTAATCTAGACTCTATACTGGCATTCAAGCCACACCCATAGGCTAAGAGCCCTAGTCTAGGATATTAGGCAATATCATGCCTAAAACCAACCATAAAACACATATATATAACAGTATATATATCTAAAATATAATACACTCATTGATATATTTATATAATCTAATATAGAAATACATATTAATATATAGGGTACCTATATGTATACCACACATATATATATATATATATATAATATATATATAATAGTGCACACACATATTATAATATATAGGATACCTATATATTCATGCTTACACATTGGAGAATAGGAAAGGCAATGTGCTCATGTATTCAAGTGTGTGTATGTGTGTCATGAGAGTACAAGAGGGCATGTGTGTGTAGATGAATGGAAAAGGCTAGTGTCAATAGATTTTAGGAATGTAGATACATGTGTGTGTTAGGCAATGTGTGTGAAAACACAAAACAGTGTGGTATGGTTCCTGTGAATGAGGGTGTGGGAAATCTGGGAAAGAAAACAATGAGCTGATATGCTGGAAGAACATTAACAATTAACTAGATAAGCCAATCCACCATCACACCCATTTCGAGTTCAACATGAAAACAAACCAATACAAGTATAAAAATTATCATTCAATATTCCAACACAAATTCGAATCAGTCATTGCAAATCATTAAATTGGCTTTAAAGGAAATGAATCAATGTCAATTGAAATGGGAAATCAAACTCCGGTCATTAAGGAATGAAATCGATTCTCAGGAATAACCCCATCACATTGAATCAATATGAACAACTTCAATTTAGTTAAGGATAGGAAATCAATTCCAAATTTAATAGATGCTCAGGTGTGTGTGTGGCATACAGAGTGTTCAGGTGTTTAAATAATGAAATTTGAAAACAAACAACCATGTAAATCCCAGTTACCTACACTCATATTCTCAGGTACAACACCCAATTTTTAGATTTCATATAGGAACTCAGGAATTAGTTAACAGTGTGTGCATATCATAGGAAAACAGTATCATATGAGGGTGATATAGTGTTAGGTGTACTGTGATATTGAAAACAGTGTGATACAATGGTGATTCATGAACTGGAATGGAATAATGGCTGTTTAGCACATTGGTTTCAGAAAATGAACCAAGTGTCAGTCCAAACATCCAACCTATTGAACCTATTCCTAGGTTTTTCTCAGAATTAGGAAACCAAAGACAGTGTCTATAGAAGCATGGAAAATACTAAAGAGATATCCATGCGGCCAAGAAAACCCATGCGGCTCATAAAGCCCATACGGCTCAGAGGGTCATACGGCATAAGGGACTATGCGGCCCAAGACATCCCATGCGGCTCAGAAGACACGTGGCGCAACAGTGCTCCCCTCCGCCCTATGCTGCATTAATTACTTTGGTGGCTGACAACTCTGAAAAAGGTGACAGCCCTGACACAAGAGAGGCAATTATGGCTCTGTCATAATAACAGACCCCTAGGGAAGAGAAAGAGATCTCTGACACAATCCCCCGAGATCCATAAAAATGCCACGTGGCCTTGCCACGTGGACGTTCGTATGCGGCTCGAGCGAAGACTTCCCATGCGATTTAGAACGAAGTCGTCCTATGCGGCTCAGGCCGAAACAGTCTCATGCGGCTCAAGCGGAGGCCTTCCCATGCGGCTCAAGAGGACCATTTCCATGCGGCTCAGGCAGATGCATTCCTATGCGGCTTGCAATGATCATCTCCATGCAGTTCAAAGGTTCGAAGGGGGGGCCACAACCCAAGCAGCCCTGACACGTGGCCCAAACCTTATGCGGCCCAAATCTTATGCGGCTCAATCTTCATGCGGTTCGGATTCCCCCAGTAGCTCCTAGGACACGTGTCTTAAGCCGATCAATTTTCCAGATTTATTGCAATCAGAGATTGGGTCAAATCCCAATAATCTGGGACACGTGGCAGGAGAATAAATCAAATTTATTCGCAGACATCAGAAGATCATTACGAGGAAGATTTATTCCAATCAGCATTAATTACTGATGAGATTTGGTGTAATATACACTTAATGGTCCAGATTCATCACACTCAAAACTAATGGCCTAGATTGACCAATCCGCAGGCCGCCGCCATCTCCAGGAAGCAATCATTTGTAACCCTAATGATCACACCCCATTTCTATAAATAGCAAGGTGCCATTCCCTTACAAGAGATACATTCCCTGGCAATATACACAACGGAGAGAGTGTGACCAGAGAGACCCCTTTTCGAGATTAGAGAGCACTAGAAGACTTGGAGAAGAAAACAGAGAGGGAGCAAAGAGAGCATTTCTTCAACGCCGAACAAATCTTCTGGAGCCAAGGCTGCATATCGATCGTCCAAGGAGTAAGACAGGACTGCCGTCGCCTTCCCGAGCCTTTATCGTCACCCCAGAACCTAAAATAAACAATTGTACTTAGTCTGCTGTACCTAGGCTTTTGTCCCTAGGCTTTCTTTGTACAAGCGAGTTTGTATTGTGAGTCTAAGTTCAGTCCTTCCATAAAACTGTTCTGTACTTTTATAATCAATAGCAAATACGATGGCGACTCTGCTGGGGATAAACTTCTCCACGGCTGAGGAGTTGGTGACACAATCGGATGCAGCCAAGCTTGGCTCCACGCAACAGTAGATGGTCGTCCGTTTCGACCAACAAACGTTTGAAGAGATGCTCTCTGAAGGAAGTGCTGGCCCGATCCAGAAGCGAACCCGTACAAAGAAAGCGCTGCGAGTGGAGGCCAAAATCGTTTGCTCCTCCACAAGCTCTGGACGGGGTACTCTCTGCTACCCAAGGCGGCGAGGATGATTCTCATATGGCTCCACTTCAAGTCGTAGAGAACTCTGCTGTTCCCGAGTTCGGCAGAGAAAAGCATTACGATGCTGGACTTGCAGGGACAAAGAACGACTCTATGCGCCCCAATAAGAAGCTGAGCACTCCTGTGGCCAAATCTGTCAACCACATGCAGGAGACTCATGCGGGTGGATCTACCGGCCGCATGAAGAAAATCCATGCGGCCAGATCATCCAGCCGTATAAAGAAGACTCATACGACTGAGACTTCCAGCCGCATGAAGAAAGCCTATGCGGCTACGTCTGCTAGCCGCATACGGACCAACGATGACAGCCGCATGACGCCTACTCCCCGCGGCTCTGTCTTCGACCGCCTCTCGTACGGTCCTGATCTCTTGTGCTCCCAAGAAGATTTGTCTGACTCTCTCCAGTATCACTTAGACTCTTCCTACTATGTGCCCGTACGCACTAGAGCGAAGAAGTCTAAAGCAGTACGAGCCTGACGAGTTTGGTCCGCTGATCCAACCTCTGACCATCCGAGCATTCCGCATACTGCTACGCGGGCCTCGGATGGGAAGTTGTAGAGAACCACTCGAGTCCAGCCCCCGGCGGCAGACGGACAGAGAGGTTTGCAAAAGTCTCCCAAAATCCCGGGAGCAAACATGGTCGGTCCAGACCCATCTGACTTGCGTGAGGCCACCCTCCACAAACATAAGGAAAGAGAAGATGCATCGGGGTGAAAGAGTCCTTCCACGGACGTCACTGCACCCAAGTCATCGTCAACTGCTGCTGCAACAACGCGACGATACGAGAAGACCGACAGTCTGTCTTTCAAAGACTGCAACAGCCATCTTCACAAGACGAGACACTACCCATCGCCTCCTGAAACTCCGCTCGGAAAGTCCCCGCTGATGGAAGGGGGAAGAAGACAAATATTCCCAGCCCGAAGATTTCAACCACTGTGACTAAAAGACTGTCGTCTAAACGGGTGCCCACCACCGGAGTTTTCCAAGGTACTCGCTCTAAGACGAAATCTGCTACAGTGGGAGACTCGTCGTCCACAACGCAGGGGGTTGCTGGGGCAGGGGGTAGCACCCCTCCGAGCCTTCACAGCAATCCGATGTTCCAAGAAGACGAGCCCGGGGAGACCACTCTCCCGTCAGGTACAACAGGTGCTGATGTCCCCGAGGACATCCATGACTCTCAAGACGAGGCGAACTCGGAGACTGGGGTTACTGTTCCTTCCGAGTCTGAATCGGAAGGGAACATACCCACATACCCCGATGACTTCTCACTACAGGGGTACGATTCGGAGGGCGCTTCCTCCACCGCTCCGTCTATCTCTCCTCATATGAAGATCGTATTCATGAAAGACAGGAACCAAGGTGGTTCCAGTGATCGCCAATGCATCGACACTCTGGAGGCCATACTGCATGCCTTGGTCAAGTCTGTAGACGAGATCAAAGCGGCCCTTCCAACTCTCCAAGAAGGGACGCCTGGCCAAACAAGTGCGGGTCCCGCTGTCAATGCGGACTCGAACTCAGCGGCACCGAACCCGGGCAATAGTCCTCCCGAAGTAACGGCCCCCACCGCTGTGGATGAGGCCCGCGAAGCGAGAAGAGAGGTCCAAGAGCTCCGAGCCATGTTCCACGCTCGAGAAAACTCTCAAGACCTCAGAATACGGCAACCATACCTTGCTGCATGGAGGGATGTTCCATTCCCACTAAGATATAAGTCGTTCAACATCAATCCTTATGATGGCAAGACCTCAGAAAGTTGTTACATCACTTACTTCGAGGTCACCACCGACTATCTGCCCCATGACGATGCCATTCTCACACGATTATTCATCGTGGCATTGGAAGGAGTCGCCTTCGACTGGTATCGCAATCTGCCGGACAACTGCATCCACTCTTTCGCCGGCTTCAAGCGCATGTTCTTGGAGAGATTCTACGAAGTAGGACAGGACATCACCATGTCTACCCTCATGGACGTCGTCCAAGGCGAGAAAGAGCTGACAAGGAACTGCATCGAGAGGTTCCGCCAAACCGTCATGAAGTTGCCCTCTGGAAACCCGGATTCCTCCTTGATTGAAATTTGCCAAAAGAGACTGCTTCCAACAATCAGTCTCTGGATGGGCGAAAGTCAATTCAAGGATTGGAAGACGTTCATCATCAGTGCCACAAGCGCCGAAGAACGATTGAAAAAGGCCTGCAAACTGGGATTGCACATCTCGGACGGAGAGAACAAGGACAAGCATCCCAACAACGATAATGGGGGTAGCCCCTCAAATAATCGGAATAGCAGGGGAAAGCAGGCTATGGTGGCCGATACAGCACAGAAACCTGAGCCAAAGCCAGCAGACAAATAATGGCCACAGATCACTTACTCCTTCGAAGACGGTCACGTCAAGCCCATCTTGGACATGCTCATACAAGGAGACAGAATCCAGCTTCCTCCACCAAGACGGGAACCGCGACCGGCAGAGATGGAGAACCCAAAGTACTGCCATTATTACCGCTACGTCTACCATGCTACACACGACTGCTACCAGCTAAAACGGTACATTCAAAACCTCATCGATTCGAATGCCCTGGCTATCGATTTCGAAGAGGTAACCGTGGCAGCCAACATGGTGTCAGTACAATTCGGCAGCTTCCTTCTACGAAAACTCAAGATGGGGTGGTCCCCATCCCTCTGGCAACAATGGAGATCACTAATCTTCCTCCTCCCCGAGATCAGACCACTGGTCTAGTGCCCCTCACCACATCACGAGGGGAGGTCATATGGATCCATCCAGACTTGGTATCAAAAATGACTCGGCCCATATCCTCTTCTACCTGCAAGAAGAAGAGTGGAAAAATCAGGTCCTACCACACAATCTCAACAGACATCGAAGAAGCTACAGCCGTCGTCACGCGGTCTGGGGCGCAATCCCAAACTGTGGTTGACAATCCAGCTGAAGATCATCAACCCACTACAACTGATGCTCCGGGACCGGCTCAGTCTCCGACGACCGACAAGCCTAGGCCGAGGGAGACCCGCTTTGACAAATCCCTCCGAAAAGAGGCATTACAAGGGCTGGAGAAGCCCTACAACTTCGACATCTTAGCACAATTGGCCAACACACCGACCAAGTTGTCATTATACGAGCTTCTGAGACTCTCCAAGGATGTTCGTACGGCTCTGAGCGATGCACTCCAAAATGTCGACGCATACCTCGCTCAAGTCAACCTCACATGAGAAATCCCGCCTGCAGATCTCCAAGACAGCGCCTGTACGGGAGCAATGCCCAACATCGTCTTCACTCCGCAGGACATGCTCATCAAAACCAACCTGCACGATCGCCAGCTATACTACACTGGATACATCGGTGACGTAAAGGTGGATCGGATGCACGTAGATCCTAGCTCTTCCATAAGCATTATCCTAAAGGGTCTGCTACATCATCTCCGTATCCTAATGCATCGCCTAACGCCTACAAGTACCGCAATCAGCGGTTTCAATTCGGGCAGAAGCTATCCAATTGGGAAGATTCGTCTAAAGTGTCAAATTGGCGAACTCCAATCCGAAGTCACCTGCTACGTCATAGATGCAGACACTTCTTGCAACATCCTCTTGGGGCATTCATGGATACACGATTATATGATCGTGCCTTCCATGCTGCACCAATGCTTCAAATATGTCGACAAATACGGCATCGTGAGGACGGAATTTGCTGATATCGATCCCTTCAAAGGGGTCGAATCCTACTACTCAGACTCCTGCCTGTACGAAAAGTCGAAGAAGCATCTTGGTGAAGGAGATGTACAAGCTAGTACCGAGACAACCACAAGATCAGAAGAGCCTCTGACGATCCACCTCCAAGCTCGCAAACCTGGCAAGTCAGCACCCCTTACCGCCACTCTGCGTAAGGATGCAATCAGCCTCTCGGCACAAGAAGAGCAGATGATAATCCAGCTGCCAAGGTCTGGCCAAGTGCCAAGACCTACAACGGAGCCGCTGACAATTAGGCTGCCGAGAGCCGGCCAGCCTCAAACGGAGAAGCTCAATCCCTCCGACAAGACAATGACGATACGCCTTCCCAAGAAGGGTCGTCACCCCGATGCAAGGCCTGGAACTTCTAGCGAACCAACCACTCCCCGCCCAGCATCGAGTGCCAAGCTGCGGGTCGCTAGTTTGCCAACAACTCCATGCTCTGAATCGCTGACGATCAAGCTGCCCAGGTCGTCCTCTCAGTCTTCGTTTATACAGGGGGTAGCTGAAGAGAAACCGGAGCTAGCCAAGTATGTGACTGCCCACACTGATGTTCCCTCCGCAGATGATGTAATCTCCCTAGAAAAGATACCTTACTTCATCAATAAAGGGCTATCTTTGAACTACCTCGAGCTTAATAAGCTCTGTACGATGTATACTATGGAACACGGTATAGGCACTCACCTCCACACACAGGTAACAAATGTGCACACCGCAATCCAGCTTACTGCAACAGAAGACGCTTACCGCATAATCGAGGGAGGGGACCACCCAATCATCTTCGGCCGGAAGGATGATCCTCATCCCTTCACCATAGAAGAAGTCGACCTTGGATCCGATGCCGGGAGACTGCCTCTGTATCTTTATAGCCCCCAATCTAAATATCTCATGCAAAAACAAGGGTATGATCTAGAGACTACGCCAGGCTTGAACTACGGCACAGGGCGACGATTACCTTTGAAGCCACCGGTCCCGGCAGGCAAACCACGGGACTACTATAGCAAGACTCGATGTGGATTTGGGTATGTAACACCCACGACGATCGCTAAAAGTTTAGATGAAGAATGTGACTGGCATTCACATTCGACCGGGTCACCAACTTCTGACTCTGATACCAGCATCGGAGATGTATTCAGACAAGTCTTGTCAGTCAACATGGCATTCGCCGACGCTTATGAAGAAGATGAAGACATCCCCGAAATCCTCGAGCTAGAGCCGTGGGGCCATCAGCTGGATGCATAATAGGAAAAGTGGTTCGAACAGAGAGAACCTCCCACTGAAGATGAGGTCATATAAGTAGATCTCGGTAGCGAATCCTCCCCAAAGCCAATCTTCGTAAGTAAAAGCTTAACAGATGAAGAGCGAGAATCACTGCTGGAACTTGTTAGAGAATATATTGATGTGTTCGCATAGAGTTATGAAGACATGCCAGGGTTAGATCCCGATATTGCTCTTCACAAACTCAACTTTCGGCCAGATGCAAAGCCAGTCAAGCAACAACAGCGACGCTTTCGCCCAGGCGTCATGGATGCGATCGAAGCCGAAGTCAACAAACTAATAGCCAGCGGTTTCATTCGTGAGGAACAACATCCAGATTGGGTCGCCAACATAGTTCTGGTCCTCAAAAAGAACCGGAAGATCCGAATCTGCATCGACTTCCGCAACCTGAATGAGGCATGTCCCAAAGACGAATTCCCCTTCCCTATCACAGACATCATGATTGACAACACCTGCGGCTTCGAACGCATGTCATTCATGGATGGATTCTCGGGGTACAACCAAATCAAGATGTCTCCTGACGACGAAAAGCATATATCATTTCGAACACCAATTGGCACATACTGTTACACAGTAATGCCTTTCGGTTTAAAGAATGCTGGCGCCACATATCAACGAGCCATGAGTATCATCTTCAGAGAACACTTGTGCAAGACGGTAAAATGTTACGTTGATGATATCGCCGTCAAAAGTCGCCGTAAGGAAGACCATCTACAGGATCCGAGGACGGTATTCGATCTGATACGAGCGCACAATTTGAAAATGATTCCCATAAAGTCCTTCCTGGGCGTATCCAGCAGGAAGTTCTTGGGTTTCATCATCACCCCCCAGGGTATTCATGTAGACCCTGAGAAGACGAAGGCAATTATGGAGATGGGTCCTCCGAAAAATCTCCGCGAACTCAGAGGCCTTCAAGGGAGGCTAGCTTACATCAGAAGATTCATCTCTAACCTCTCCGGGCGGTGCCGACCGTTCACCCACCTCATGAAGAAAGGCGTTTCATTCGTATGGGATGAGGAATGTCAGCGTGCTTTCGACAGCATCAAAGAATATTTGTCGAACCCTCCAGTCCTGGTGGCCCCGGTTGCTAGAAAACTATTCCTGCTCTACGTACGAGCAATGGAACATTCCCTTGGTGCTCTGTTAGCACAAAATAACGATGCAGGCTATGAACAAGCCATATACTACCTTAGCCGAAAGATGATTGGGCCAGAGCACCGTTACACCGCTGTGGAGAAGGAATGCCTTGTCCTGGTGTTCGCTATTCAGAAGACGCGACACTATGTCACCGGACAAACAATACATGTGATCTCACGAGTCAACCCTCTCAGGGTCCTCATGACTAAACCAGGGGCACTCAGCTCTCGCCTCGCTACATGGGCAATATTGTTGTCCCCTTAAAGCTGTCAAAGGTCAAGCCTTGGCGGACTTTTTGGCAGCCCACCCGGGTTCGGAGTCGTCCAGAATATATGAAGAAATTCCAGATGAGGTCGCCGACTCGAATGCAGCCTCTCACGATAACATATGGCGGATGTTCTTCGACGGTGTTTTAAGAACAGGACCCAAAGGCAACATCATTATCGGAGTCGAGGTGGTGCTGGTTTCTCCTTCCGGATTGGGGATTAACCGTGCTTACTCCCTCATGGAACCCTGCTCTAACAATGTGGCCGAGTACAACGCTCTGATCATTGGCCTCCAACTTGCAAGGGAGCTGGGGGTAGAATATCTTGAAGCATACGGCGATTCTCAGTTAATCGTCAATCAAATCCGGGGCTCATACGAAGTTTGCCACGAAGACATGATCCCCTATCACCAAATAGCGACCGACATCATCTCGTCGTTCGAAGGGTTCTTCATCGAACATGTCCCCAGACTCCGAAATATCGAAGCAGATACCTTAGTCGGCCTGGCCGCTTCCCTAGCTGTGCCAAATCATACTCATCAATCGGTAGATGTGATAGGCCACGAACTGGTCTGCCCTAAAAATAATATTCAATTCGTGGCGAGTTATTCCGCTCAAACGATCGATGATTTCCTAGATAAGAGACAACCATTCATTGACTTCGTCGTCTACGACATCCTGCTCGAGAACCCAAAGGAAGCCACCTCTATCAGACGACGTTCTCTCAGATTCTTCTACGATACAGAGACGAAAATGCTGTATCGGCAATCCTACGATGGATTATTGCTTCGGTGTCTGTCAAACGCAGAAGCCAAAGAAGCTGTACGAGAAGTGCATGACGGTGTCTGCGGGGCCCATCAGCCTGGTCCAAAATTGCAAGACCGTCTTCGCCGAATGGGCTACTACTGGCCCACGATAGTAGCGGATGTGATAGACTACACAAGAAGGTGCAAATCCTGCCAAGTCCATGCAGACTTCATTCACCAGCCATCCGAGTTCCTACATCCGATAGTGGCATCCTGGCCATTTGAAGCATGGAGGATGGATACATCGGTCTAATTGCTCTACCTTCCTCCCGTGGATATCGCTTCATACTTGCGATCACGGATTACTTCTCCAAATGGACAGAAGCTGTTCCACTTACAGAAGTCAAAACTTCGAACGTGATCAGCTTCCTCAAGCATCACATCATCTTTCGCTTTGGACTGCTCCGAAGGATCATCCACGATAATGGTCCGCAGTTTGCAAGCCACACCTTCTATCGGTTCTGCGATAAGCACCGCATCCAAAATTTTGCTTCGACACCATACAATCCAGCAGCAAACGGGTTGGCAGAGGCATTCAACAAAACAATCATCAAACTCCTCAAGAAATTTGTCTCTTCCAACAAATACGACTGGAACGAGAAGCTCGGTGAATGTTTATGGGCGTACCGTACTACAGTCCGAACAGCTACCGGGAACACACCATTCTCCCTGGTGTACGGGAGTGAGGCAGTTCTCCCATTAGAGACGCAAATACCCTCACTCCGCGTTGCCCTCACTTATCAATTGACGAGGATGATAACTACCGACGACGACTACAGGAGTTGGAGGCCCTAGATGAAAAGTGCCTCCTAGCTCAGCAAAGGATCGAACTATACCAAGCACGCATCTTCGGAGCCTTCAACAAGAAGGTCAAGATCAGAATATTCCCGATGGGCGATCTCGTTCTGGCAGTTCGGAGACCGATGATCATGACTCACAAGACCGCCGACAAGTTCCAACCAAAATGGGAAGGCCCATTTATCATTGAGGCCGTATTCTCCAACGGAGCCTACCGCCTCACAAAACAGAATAGGGATTTGCTCATGTTGCCCGTCAAAGGCAAGTTCCTGAAGAAATACTATATCTAAACGACATTCTCCGGATCAATGAGTTATGTGCCCGCTGGTACCGCTGAACTCACATCCATAATTTTCCAGATTTTCGAGTCATGTACCCTCTCGTACCGCTGAACTGACCCTTACAATTTTTCCAGATCATTGAGTCACGTACCCGCTGGTACCGCTGAACTCACACTCACCATTCTCTAGATTCCTGAGTCATGTACCCTCTCGTGCTGCTGAACTCACATCCACAACATCCCAAATTATCGAGTCATGTGCCCGCTGGTGCCACTGAACTCACACTCTCACAATATCGAGTCATGTACCCGCTGGTGCCTCTGAACTCACATCTCGGACACTCTTTCAGATAGTAAGTCATGTATGATCATACCTCTGAACTTTCTTCCTATAAGAGATCCTCCCTCATGATCCACTACCCGCACTCCCAGTGCACAAAAAGGGTAACGGGTCCACAAACTTCCAAAACGACCATGTCAATGTTACCTCTGAGTTGTCTCACTTCCGCCAAAAACAAATCACCCCCTACATAGAACTTCCATGTCCTCATTACCTCTGAGTCGTTTTATGTACCCCCTCTTCATTGAGCCCACTCCTGCCATGTCCTCATTACCTCTGAGTGGGAAGGCTCCGTAGAAGAAACCTTCATACTTTCCATGTCCTCATTACCTCTGAGTAAGTATGTTTGTTCCCTTTAACTTGTTGCCCGTATCCAAAACTAGGGTACGTTAGGGGCAATGGGTCCATACAAAATGTCCCAATAAGATGATTATTACACATCAAAAGAGTGAAGCAAATATATTCCATTCATTCATCGGTTACATCCACGCGGTTACAGGAAAGTTCTTCATGCAGACAAGAAGAAAGGCAAAACAAAGCAAAGACTACAGATAGATATTTACGAGAAACTTCAAAACCCTAGTTACAGAAGTGCGTATACAACTCCCTCAACCATCTTACATATGAAGGATGCAATTGAGGAAGATCCTCGTCCAGAATAGGAGAATCAGAATTCCCAGCGCTGCCACCCTCAACAGTCTCGATAGTGGGGAGGATGTCGTCCCTCTCAGGCGTCGATTCTTCTTTTATCGCCTCCTCCTTAACAGAGGAAGGCCCCTGATTGATGCCAGGGAGCGGCAGTCCTCTACTATTACAATCTCAGCATTCGGTGGAGATACTACAGGAACAAAAAAGACAGAAAAAAGTGATGATGAATGATGAAAACAATCAGAAGATATTCAGAGATGTTCATGCGGCCCGTTTTAGACAACTTTTATGTGACTCGGACATGAAATATATACCATGCGGCTCATGGGACGTGTATGAGGACCATGTAATTTGAAAAGCTTGCATCAAATGATTATGCACGAAGCAATACAGCAGAGCAGCATCTGTTTGGGTTTCAAAGTACCTAATCTTCCACACAGTCCTTACCTTCGACGACAACATGAACGTCAAGGCGAATGGAGGGTACGGCAGTTGAAGACGAAGCCGACTTCCTACTCTTTGCCACAGCCTTCTTCACTGCCTTGGAAGCCCTAGGTGCCATCGTTGTCTGTCGGGCAGAAGAAAAAACAAGACAGAAATCTTAATCAGGAAGAGTCTAAGAGAGAAATCCCCCCAAATACCCTTCTACTTATAGAGAAAGGAGGACCACAGACCGACGCCTCGTACAAAGTAGTCGACTCTTCGGCTACCGATACAGACTAGCTAAATAAAGAGCAAAAACTCTTGGGATCCTGTCCCAAAAAGGTTTGCATGCATGGCAATGATGACGTGGCCGAAAGTCCCCTGTGGCTAAGCCATCCATGCGGCTGAACAGTCCCCTACGGCTAAGCCATCCATGCGGCTGAACAGTCCCCTGCGGCTAAACCACCCATACGGCTGAACAGTCCCCTGCGATTGAACCACCTATGCGGCTGAACAATCTATGCGGCCAAGATATCCATACGGTCAGGGTTTCATATGTGGCCAGAAGAATATACAGCCATGCTTCTTATTCAAAGTATTTCAATTTTGCAAATTGAAAACTTTGAAGGGGGTCTTGTAGAAGCATGAAAAATACTAAAGAGAGATCCATGCGGCCAGGAAACCCCATGCGGCTCATAAAGCCCATGTTGCTCAGAGGGTCATGCGGCATAAGGGACTATGCGGCCCAAGACATCCCATGCGGCTCAGAAGACACGTGGCGCAACAGTGCTCCCCTCCGTCCTATGCTGCATTAATTACTTTGGTGGCTGACAACTCTGGAAAAGGTGACAGCCCTGACACAAGAGAGGCAATTATGGCTCTGTCATAATAACAGACCCCTAGGAAAGAGAAAGAGATCTCTGACACAATCCTCCGAGATCCATAAAAATGCCACGTGGTCTTGCCACCTGGACGTTCGTATGCGGCTCGAGCGAAGACTTACCATGCGGTTCAGAATGAAGCCGTCCTATGCGGCTCAGGCCGAAACAGTCTCATGTGGCTCAAGCGTAGGCCTTCCATGCGGCTCAAGAGGACCATTTCCATGCAGCTCAGGCAGATGCATTCCTATGCGGCTCACAATGATCATCTCCATGCGGTTCAAAGGTTCGAAGGGAGGGCCACTACCCAAGCAGCCCTGACACGTGGCCCAAACCTTGTGCGGCCTAAATCTTATACGGCTCAATCTTCATGCGGTTCGGATTCCCCCACTGGCTCCTAGGACACGTGTCCTAAGCCGATCAATTTCCCAGATTTATTGCAATCAGAGATTGGGTCAAATCCCAATAATTTGGGACACATGGCAGGAGAATAAATCAAATTTATTCGCAGACATCAGAAGATCATTATGAGGAAGATTTATTCCAATCAGCATTAATTGCTGATGAAATTTGGTATAATCTACACTTAATGGTCCAGATTCATCACACTCAAAACTAATGGCCTAGATTGACCAATCCGCAGGCCGCCGCCATCTCTAGGAAGCAATCATTTGCAACCCTAATGATCATACCTCATTCCTATAAATAGTAAGGTGCCATTCCCTTACAAGAGATACATTCCTTGGCAATATACACAACGGAGAGAGTGTGACCAGAGAGACCCCTTTTCGAGATCAGAGAGCACTAGAAGACTTGGAGAAAAAAACAGAGAGGGAGCAAAGAGAGCATTTCTTCAACGCCGAGCAAATCTTCTGGAGCCAAGGCTGCATACCGATCGTCCAAGGAGTAAGACAGGGCTGCCGTCGCCTTTCCGAGCCTCTATCGTCACCCCCCAGAATCTAAAATAAATAATTGTACTTAGTCTGCTGTACCTAGGCTTTCGTCCCTAGGCTTTCTTTGTACAAGCGAGTTTGTATTGTGAGTCTAAGTTCAGTCCTTCCATAAAACTGTTCTGTACTTTTACAATCAATAGCAAACAGTGTCATATATGAAATCAAATTTGACAGTATATGAGGAGATCAGTAGCAACTCCAAACTGTGTGTAAGTGAATCAGATTTTCAAACAATCAATCCAACCATTCCCAAGTTCTGAATGAACCCAGACTTCAGTGAAAGGAGTCTCAGTTCTCGATTTTTCCAACATAGTGACAGGAATTAACTAATGTGTGACAGTGCTATTAATCTCTAGATATGCAACATAATTTCAGGTTTTATTTAACTATCAATGTGTGTGTCAAATTTGTATAGGGTGTGCATATTAGAATCAGTTTTTAGTTAATGTCAATTTGATTTTGGTTTCCTAAACATTCAAACCAACATCCCATATCACATTCAAAATCACATATCCTACGTGTGTATCATTGTCTCTATGTGCTCAGGCATTCACCCATCAGTGAGCTCAATATCAGTTCAATTGGACAGCGTAATAGGGAAAGCAGTGTAGCCTAGAGTCTCAAGTTCATGTGTTCAGGGAAAACAGTGCCCATGTGTTCATCCCAGTCTCAGGAAATGTGTTCAGACAGTTAACATACAATCCAAACAGTGGATAAAATCTGGATATATATTTCAATTGAAATCAGTTCAATAACCATGAACCTAAGTTACAAAGTTTAGTATCTAAAATAGAAAGAAATCAGTCAGTACATTAAAACCCAAATTCTAGGTTAAGTTCTCATTCCAGATCAATAAGCCTAATCCAAACTGAAAACTCGAATAAAACATGCACTAAATAACATGTAGAATTTATCATGACCATCTAAAAATTTAATTTAAATAGTTAAAATGGAATGAACTCAGGAATATACAAAACTGAACACTGTGTATCAGTTCAAAGAGGAATTTTACATTCGATTGAACAAAACACATTAATATGCTAAACCAAGAGTGGGTAATTAACCAAGCATGTGTACGCATGTCTTGTGTGTCCTCATGTGTCCAAGAAATACGACACAAGCGTGTCTAACATGATGCAAACACATGGGGTGCACCCAGTGTTGCACTGTATCGTGTACATGTGCACGTGTCTGTAGAACATGACACAGGACACGTGGGGTCCCGTGGTCATGCCCACGTGTAGCCCACGTGTCAGGCTACACATAGGACCCAACACAACACGACCACGTCGTGTGCAGAGTGGACACGACTCGCGTATCAGTACGCGATTCTGACTGAATGTGCGCACGTGTGTGACCCGTGCGCGTGACTTCGCGTGTCCGATATGACCTCGTTGGACACGAGGCTTGGGGAACAGGTTCGCAGACACTGCCCCCTTCTCTCAGTCCAAGCACGGCCCGCCATGTGGCCTGTGCACTGAGCACGAGTCCCCGAGTAGCAGGGAAAACCCTGGCAGTGCGCGGGGCTGTGTCCATGAGTCCAGTGCGACTCGAACAAAGCTCAAAGTTACCTTATTCGTGTAAATCACACAAGCAACATGAAGAACAAATTTTCTATTCAAAAATATTTTGAAAATAGCAAAAATCAATCCATTGAGACATTAGGTCGAACACCTAAATAGCCTACTGATACGTGTCCGATACGGACACGTATCCGACACAGGTTGGGTTCAAATCCTACCCGAAGCTAGAGGGGACCTAGGGATATGCATCAATGATGATAAATCAATAGTTTAAATAAATAATGAAGGATTTACCAATGGGTGTCTCGAGCTCAAAAACTGTCAAAGTGTAGTCCCTTCTACTATAGCCCGAGTACTGTGGATTCCCCAAATCAGTATTCTACCTCCATGGATAGCAATAGGGTGAAGGTTAGGTCACAATGCAAGAAGTTTGGTTGAAAAAGGATGAGGAATGGAGAAGTTATTAAGAAATGAAGTTGAGCTTACCTTGTTCTTGAAAAGAGAGAGAATGAACAAAGAGGCAATGATCTGGGAGGGATTAAATAGGCTCACCTAGGATTTTGGGCTGGCCACTTCTAGGGTTTTGGGATCCCATCCAATGTTCACCCTCACATCATGTCAAATCGATGGTTAGGATGGAACCTAGGTTTCATTGCTGGTCTCAACTAACTAGCTAGTCTAACTTGATCATTCTAACCACTGACTAGTCATGACTAATCCAAGCTAACTAACCCTAGTCTAGGCCATATCTAATCTGGGTTAGGGCTAAACTTCTAGGTTAAGGACTAACATAACACATAGCAATATTTAATTAATAATAAATTCCCATGCATCCAAATAAATTCTAATAAATTCTATTAAATTCAAATAACTTCAAATTGACCAAAATATCCCTAGGCTAAAAATGATAAATAAAATACCCTAATCACATGGCTAGGCTCTAGGTCAAGCTGTATCTAGGGTTACACTAGTAAGACACCAAATCACAAGTCATGATTTTAAATAGTTTAAAAAATGATTAAAAATCACCAAAAATCATAATATGAAATAAATATCAATAAATAATAATTATAATTTCAAAATTTCAAAATTACCCTTATCTGGAAAACTGGGTGTTATAATTATTTAATTCCAAGTTTAGTTATTTTAAATATCAATTAATATAATTAATGTTATTTTATAAAATAAATTTTGTTACGCATTTACTGTTTCAGATTAGTTGTAGGGGTACTGTACAAGACTCCCAGCTAACGGATGTTTATCGGAGAACGCTTAAGTACCGTTTCGCTTTAGCCGTAGCCATAGCCGTGGTGATAGACAAACACTTTGTAGGCTTGTATTGAAAGTAGTTTTGCATATTAAAAAGTAATCAATAAAATAAAATTAATTAATTTATTGACCTGTAAAATTTCTAATTCACAACATAAATAATTGAAATGATCTTTCGCTAATGATTTTGTAAAGATATCAGCCAGTTGGTTCTCTGTTTCTATATACACAAGGTCTACATCTCCATTTGTTTGGTGATCTCTAAGAAAATGATGCCGAATCTCAATAAGCTTAGTACGAGAGTGACATACAGGATTCTTAGTCAAATTAATAGTACTAGTGTTATCACAGAAAATGGGTATGTTTGAATATTGTAAACCAAAGTCTTCTAAGGTTTCCTTCATCCATTAAAATTGTGGGCAACGACGTCCGGCGACGATATACTCAGCCTCAGTAGTTGATAATGTGACAAAATTTTGCTTTTTGCTAAACCAAGAGACTAGAACCTACCTAGGAAATGTCACGTACCGCTAGTACTTTTCTATCTACTTTTCATCCAACAAAATCAGCATCAGAGTAACCGGTTAGGTCAAAAGACGTGGTTTTGTGATACCATAAGCTAACAAAAGAAGTGCCTTTAAGGTATCGAAAGATACGCTTAACCACACACAAGTATGATTCCTTAGGATTAGCTTGGAAACGTGCACACAATGAAACATTAAACATTATAGCAGGGCGACTAGCAGTTAAATAAAGTAAACTACTAATTAGACCTCGATACTTATGTATGTCAATCAATTTGCCTTATTCATCAATATCAAGCTTGGTTGAAGTTGCCATCGGAGTTCCAAGAGGTTTGACTATTTCCAGATCGAACTTCTTTAGTAGGTCTTTTGTATACTTGGCTTGATTTATGAATGTCCTATTGTTGGTTTGTTTGATTTATAGTCCAAGAAAGAATTTGAGTTCTCCCATCATGCTCATCTCAAACTCATTCTGCATACACTTTGAAAATTCTTGATAAAGAGATTCATCAGTAGATCCAAAGATAATATCGTCAACATAAATATGAATTAAAAGAAGATTTCTATTAAAAGATTTTATAAAACAGTGTAGTGTTAAACTTGCCTTTTGTAAAACCGTTATCAAGTAAAAAAGAGCTTAAACGATCATACCAAGCACGATAGGCTTGCTTTAAACTGTATAAGGCTTTCTTCAACTTGAAAATATGATAAGGGTTTTTGAAATTAGTAAAACCTGGAGGTTGAGCTACATAAACTTTTTCTTTAATAAAACCATTAAGAAAAGCACTTTTAACTTCCATTTAAAAAAGCTTAAAATTATAAAAATGTGCAAATGCATATAACATGCAAATGGATTCTAATCTCGCAACTGGGGCATAGATCTCATCGTAGTCGATACCTTCCTCTTGGTTGTATCCTTGAGCTACGAGTTACGAGTGACTAAACCATTCGCATTAAGTTTATTTCGGATTACCTAGCGGTTGCCAATGACCAACTGATCAATGGGCTTGGGAACAAGTTCCCAAACTTGATTTTGTTCAAATTGGTTTACTTCCTCTTGCATAACATCTAACCAAAAATTATTGCTACATGCTTCTTCAATAGTTTTGGTTTCTAGATGTGAAATAAATGCAACACATGATACTATATCTCTACTAGAGGAACGAGTACTTACACCCTTGGTAATCTCACCTATTACCAAGTCCTTGGGATGGTCAGCCAAAAACTTTATTCTTTTTGGCAAACTCTCAAAGTAGATGGTTCCGGCTTCTGGTTCTGTATGTGATCTTCCTGGAGAAACATCTGGTACTATGCTTGAAGGTTCTATAGGTGCTGTACTTGGTGTATTGATTACTTTATCATTATTGTCGACGGTTTGTTGATTCAATTCGTCAAAAGTAACATTTATTGAGTCTTCGATGATCATGGTGCTTTTGTTGAAGACTCGGTACCCTTTGCTTTTGGCTGCATAACCTAAAAATATACCTTCATCGGCCTTTTTATCAAAATTTTCCAAGTTATCTTTAGTATTGAGAATAAAGCATTTGCAACCAAATATTCTGAAATAAGAAACATATGGTGTCATATCAAACCATAACTTATAGGGAGTCTTCTTCGATTTAGGTCGAATTAGAACCCTATAGAGAAGATAACAAGCTGTATTGATAGCTTCAGCCCAAAAGAATTTAGATAGACTAAACTGGTTTAACATAACTCTAGCTATTTCAAATAGTCCCATTCTTACGTTCCACAACTCCATTTTGTTGCGGAGTCCTAGGGCAGGAGAACTCATGTAGATAACCGTATGTGTCACAAAATTGTTCAAACTCTGCATTTTCAAATTCGTCGCCATGATCGCTTCGAATAAGAGTGATCATGAATCCTTTTTTATTTTGAACTTTCTTGCAAAAGGAGACAAATTCAGACAATGCATCATTTTTGCGTGTGAGAAAATATACCCACGTATATCTAAAAAAATCATCTAGTATTGCAAAAGCATATAACTTACCACCTAGACTAGCAATTCTACTA
Source organism: Iris pallida (assembly GCA_029216955.1). Taxonomy (NCBI): domain Eukaryota; kingdom Viridiplantae; phylum Streptophyta; class Magnoliopsida; order Asparagales; family Iridaceae; genus Iris; species Iris pallida. Next base: position 75,809,499 of record JANAVB010034417.1, read on the forward strand.
GGTCCAAATAAATCCATATACAGTAATTGTAGAGGTCTAGTGGTACTTACGACATTCTTGGACTTAAAAGTGGATCGGGTAGCTTTGTTATTCTCGCATTCACTACATACCGTATCCTTCTTGAAAGTGATGTCCGGTAAGCCTCTTACAAACTTCTTTGTGGATAGTCTTGAAATTGTGTCCATATTTACATGGCCGAGTCTCATATGCCATCGTTGACTCTCATCATTCTTTACGATTAAGCATCTACCTGCTTTGTTAGCCTCTTCCAATAGATAGAAAACATATATTATCTTCCCTATTACCTTCAAAGATAGTACTACCAGTTAAGCTATAAACTAAGTACATTTGTCTTTGACAAAGTTAGTACCATAACTATGCTCAGCTAAATAGCTTATGCTGAGTAGGTTATGTTTTAACTCGGTTACTAGACAGACATCTTTAATAACAAGATAGGAAGACTTACCAATATTGCCGATACGTACTATATACCCTTTAAGATTATTACCAAAGAAGATGTATCCTTCTTTCTTCTTCGACAGTATTGCAAATAATGAAGCATCATTGGTCATGTGCCGTTAGCAACCGCTGTCGAGGATCCACTTTCTTCTAGCATGCGTTGGGTGTTCCACCTACAAAAGAATTTATAAATAAAACTTTTGGTACCCATTTCTTGTAGGGTCCTGAGATGTTAGTCTTTGGTATCCATGCACATATCTTTAAATTAACAAGCTTTCTTACTCTACATGCATGTGAGATATGACCAATGGTGCTACAATAATGACATCTAGCATGTTGATTATTAGATGCAGTACGTTGTGCATAATTAGTAGGTATTAGTTTTCTCGTTGGATATTGATAATAAAATGCATGCCTATTAGTCTTCTTAGGTAAAGTTTTGGTTGGGTTTGGTCTGACAGTGTTGGGTTTTACAGTGTTCTAGTGTTTTGGTAAGTGACATGTGTTAGGGTAGAGAGCAGCAACCTCAAACTATTTTTCTAACCTAATTTCCAATTTTTGGAAGTGTCATATGGTATATTATAATCAGCAGTAAGTGCATCATTTCTGATTAGTGCTTGCTGAAGACTTTTCTTCTCTTTGAGTAGGTCTTCCTCTAATTTTGTAATGGTCTTGTCATTCTCTTCGGATAGCCTTAAGGTCTCGTGTAACTGCAACTTAACAGAAGAGATCTCACCTACCTCACTAGAATTATTATTACTTCTAACCTCAGCTAGTAGGTTGATAATTATTTCTATTTCACCTTTGTACTCCTTGAGTTCCTTCTTAGAATTTTGGTATTTGCTACGCAGTTTTCTGGAATCACCTAAGAGCTCACTAAAGGCTTCACCTAACTGTTCAAAGGTAAATTTTTATCATATGTATCAAACAAGGGGTTAGTTTTTACCTGATCAAATGCCATTAAACATACATTTGTAGCATTATCTGATTCTTCATCTTCTGAGTCGCTAGCTTCACTTTTATGCCATATGCTTATGTTGGCATATCTTCTTGATGTTGATTTCTTTACGCAACCCTTGTCATATTTGTTACTTTTCTTAGTTGTTGATGATGATGTTGTTGGACAGTCCTTCTTGATGTGTCATTTCTTTTTGTACCCATAGCATATTGGATCTTCTTTATTGTTGCTGTTGTGTGCTTTTGTTCTTCTATTGAATCTCATGAACTTCTTAAACATTCTTACTAGGAGAGCTTGATCTGTAGAGTCAGAGTCATTGTCATCGGAATCATCTTCGATAGATCTTCTATGTTGAGCTTTGAGGGCGATTGACTACTCCTTTGGTGCAACATCTTCAAAGTCTTTAAGTTCCAGCTCGTGAGTGAGTAGCTTACCCATGAGTGTTTTAAGAGACATAGTAGTGAGGTCGTTCCCTTCAATGATTGTTGTAACCTTTGGAATCCAGTTCTTCGTGAGGGCTCATAGAAGTTTGTGTATCTTCTCATGGTTATTATATTCCTTGCCTAAGGAAGACAGAGGATTTATAATGTCCATAAATCTTGTAAACAGCTGAATGACGAATTCGTTTGGCTTTATCTTGAACGCCTTATACTCCTGAGTAAGTTTGCTGATTTTTGACTCCTTGACTTGTCTCGTGCCTTCCTGAGTAACTCTGAAAAGTTTTCACACTTCATTTGATGTTGTGCATGTAGATACCCTGTTAAATTTAGTCCTGTCTAAGATACAAAACAAAGCGTTGATAGCACGTGCGTCAAGACTTGCTTTTTTTTTCTAGCTTCAGTATACTTGTTATGGGATTTCTCAACCAACTCTCCATCAACAAGAATATGTGTAGGCTTTTTATAGACATCAATCATAATTGACCATAATTAAAAATCTAGAGATTTTAAGAAGAAACTCATACATATTTTCCAGTATGTGTAATTTGTACCATCAAATAGTGGAGGTCTGTTTGTGGCCTGGCCTTCACTTGTGAATTTCACAGTTGCCATGTGTGTTATAAAGTAATCTATATAACAATAGTAGAAAATAATATAATAGTTGTGTTACCTCACTTTACCTGTATAACCTGCTCTGATACCAATTGTAGGAACGAAATATAAAGCGTAATACTCTGGGGGGGTGAATAGAGTTGGCAGCAGAAATTTAGGTAATTAAAATTTAGCAACAAGATCACAGATAATAATCCATCACAAGTATGTAGATGAAAATCAGAGATCAAAAAGAAAACGCAAACACGGCGATGTATACTAGTTTCCCTCTTGTGAGGACTATTCCAGTCGAAAGAACTCTAGCTTCCAGTTGAATCTACTATGGAAAATACCACAAGTTTTCATTCGAAGTCCTTGCAACTTCTACAACACGAGTTTTGATACAAAGTACTGAACTAACTTCAATTGTGAAGTGTCTTTCTTCAATCAAGCCTCTGATTACAATCACTCTCAAACTTCTAGACCGTACCGTACTAGCAAATCGACTAGAGGATTGTAACAGGCTTGGAATTTGAAAATGAAAGAGCTTATCGTAGTAGGTGTAGAGAGAAGAGAAGAGAGACGTGTGTTGAAATGAGGGAAATTCTTCTATATTTATAGGTTTTCTAAAAAGAGAATTCTGGTAGAATTCGGACACAATTCTTTGAGAGAATCTCGGCAAATAGCTATTGCATTCGTAATTGCGGGATGACCAAGTTCAAAAATCCAACGGGTACTAACCGAACTCAGATAGAATTCGGGCCAAACTCGGGCCGAATTCTCCTAGGGTCCAGAGTTTCATTTTTAGGATTTTTGCAAATTGGTTTTCGGTCGTTTTGAAAAGTTTAAAAGCAGTCACGAGCTTTTTATAAAATTGACTATTTTTAAAACAAAGGATATTTTGAAAACATTTTGGGATTGCCTATTTGCCAGTACGACTTGGTGTACATCGTATTCCTAGACTCAATAAAAATGTGAAAATTACATTTAATATGGAATACATAATCATTTGGCAAAATGACTTTAGTCTTGATCGAAACGGTAACAGGTCTAAGCAATCATCCAAGTAGCACTTATATCGAGACAAGGTTAGATCAAATATTAAAATCAGGTTCCACCATGACCAATGGGCCAACAGATTGTGTATTATAAATAATATTTTTAGGCGATGACTTAGAGAATGGGTGTTCCACTTACTATGGCACACTTTAGACAGATAACGATATACCTGAGGATACAGAGGATGATATAGCGAACTTACCACTGGAGGTTGTTTAGTTTAGATAGCATGTATTTCTTATTGATTAGACTTCTGTTATCAGAATATTTGCTAAGTTGTACTATTTCTGAGAAATATTGTACTTGATTATCATATTTGTACTCTCTGGACTTATCTTTTCACTTTTATATCTATCTGTTAGTATTTGTGATTGAGATAGCATCTGGATATCATGATTTATGTTATGTTGATTGGACTGGATGTACTTGAGGATTTGACAACTTACTACCACCGACTCTGTGGCGTAGGAGGGATGTGTTTTTACGTATTCGTGTCCGAACTTTCGGGTGTGGGTCGTGACACATTTTTATGGTTGTCTATGTAGGTCTCGTCTTCGCAATTAGTTCAATGTCGTGGTAGTATATAGGTTTAGTTGTACTGCTGCAAGACTGGATAACTGTATACTCAATCACAAATTAGGATTCCCCGAGAGATTCCTGGGACCACCCTTGAGAATCTTACTGTAAACCCTATCTCGAAATCCGTTCCCTGTATACTGTATGCTTTTTCTTAAATTATTGTTGAATTTGATTCTTGATATTCAATATTGACTTTAATTTTGTATCGAGATAAAATTTATGGAATAAATTAATGTATATTCTGATGACATAGTGGATGAGGACAGTGTGAAAGGTAAATATCTGTTTTAGTTATGACGTCTAGATTTTATCGCAACCATACTAGCTAGCATAAAAAAGATATGGAACCTGATTTTGGATATACTTATTTAGTTATGAAATTTAGAGTTTCTTGCAGCCATACTGGTTGGCGTAGTAAGAATTCTAGATAACATAATTATAAAAGTATATACCTTAGTTATGGACTTTATTCATTATCGTAGCTATGCTTATTGGCATGAATTCTGGGTAACATGATTACGGATAGACGTATATGATTATCAGATTGTATCTTAGACTCAGTGCTTAACATATCCTCTTTATCATTCCACTCCTGTTATTATAGAATTCATTCCATCACCTTCACTAGCTCAAGAGTAGGGGATATCCTTAGTTCCTCTAGTCAAGTTCCTTACAAAGATTTTTTCATGAGATTCCTTGGATAGTGTAGTAGTTGGTAACTTACAGATAGGTTTGTGATATTAAGTATCAGTATTGATTGTTTGGGATATAGCTTGTGAGGCTCTGAGTGATTCCTGGTTGGGCATGTGAGCTATAGGCATCAATCTAGAGATAATTTATAGTACAATACCTGTGTATCAATAGATCTATTATAGGTGTCAGTATAGTTAGTATTGGTACCAAAGATAGAAAGAAGGGTAGAGTATGATGATTACCTCGTCCTTTCCTCTGCAAATTCTATCTTTTAATTTCTTACCGTTGAAACTATCCTTTGATTTTTGATATTACTAAATTTTGATCCTATTTGATCATGACTAAATAATTTCGATCTGAAATGTGCCAAATTTTGATTCTTGATCATACTCAAATGGTTTTAATTCTTATCATGTCTAGATTTCATTTTTATTATTCTTCATGACTAGGCTTCGATCATATCTTAGTCATGACTAGATTATATTATGACTCTATTCTTACGTGCCAAAATTTTAATCTTGGTCATGCTTAGATAACCTTGCTTTGCGTGACTAGACGACCTTGATTCTCATAATCATGAGTATATTTTGATCATGTATAAACTTTTTGGTCATGTCTAGATAACTAGGTTCTATTTGAATTTATCCTTAATCATGCCCAAGCTTTGATCTTTTGCACCTATATGACTTTAATTTTGACTTTGATCGTGCCTATCATTTTATACTTAAATTTTGATCATTTTGACTTGACCATGATTTTGAACTAAACAATATGATCCTTTTAGTCGTAACTAGCTTATGCATCAAAGATTGGATTTTAGTCTTTATTATGCCTATACAGTTTGAATTATGATTTCGAGTCCATCCCCAATCGTGCCTCATGATTTGAAATCGTGTCATAATTGATCATTCCTAAATGATTTTGACCATATTTTGATGCTATTCCTAAATCGTGTCCAATCACGCTATTCCATAAATTTTGAAGAACCAAGGAAGAATGAAACACGGAACACAGAAGATATAAAGGATTCAGTTATAGTGTTGTAGTGATCCATTTTAGACTGGTTACGATACTTTGGACAATGAGATAAAATCGATGGAGGAAATGTTTAACTAGGAATGGAAACAAAGTCAAGAGGATGTTAGCATCTTTGAATTTTAGAAATGGTTATGTTTAAGGAATTATTTCTTGTGTGGATTATTTTCATATAAAGATAGAAGGTGGCAGAATTCAAAAGGAGAAGACTAGTAGATAATTAATGTTACCAATTTCTTGAGATATTTAACTGAGGCTAAAATATTGACTTGAAGAATCCAAATATATGAATTATGCGGTAAAGGACTAAGAACTGAAACGACACCAAATTTTAAATATAAGAATCAATATTAAAATTGTGAACTTTTACGGAAGTAATGACTCAAGAGACAAGACTAATTTGCGAAGTTTTTCAAAGATTGCTGGTTATATTTCAAAGTACTAAAGGGGCATGATGTATGGAACGAGAACTTATTTTATGGCATCCTATCAATTGTACTTTTTTTTCATGAATCGATGTAGCCGAAAGGGCATTCCAAATAGTACCGAGAAAAGTTGTATTCTGGCTACAATTATCAATAAAATGAATATTATTTTTCCTATTCCGCTTATTCAATGTTTTCGCAATTGTGGCATACTTTCAAATGTTTTAAAGTAACATAAATGTGCATGTTCTTGCCTTGTATAAGTGCAACTCCAGACTTGTACGGTATTACGCCTTAGCAAGGACGATCGATTCGGGAAATCGCTGATAGACACTGAGGAATATTTTTTATATATAGTGGTGAATAAATTGAGAAGTTTAAATTTGAAACAGGATGAAGGATGATACGACGAATGACAGTTTTAATTCAAAACACGGTGGTGAAATTTGAACTTTTATGACTATTTTGATAAGGGATTACGAATGGGTGAGGATTTATAAACATGAATATTATTGAGAAGTTGTATCATTGTAATAATGGTTAGAAATACCTTATATCAGTTGTGGGAAGTTTGATTTTTTGTGGATATCGTAGCTTATAATCATAAAATGACTTTTGCCTATAATAGAGATCTCATTTTCCTATTATTGTAATCACCCTTTGAATTCATTATTAGTAGAATCAATTCCATTCTGATTGCGACTATATGCTTTGATTATATTCCTAATCATACTTAAAATCTTTTAATCATGATTTTGATTATATTCTTAATCACATATAAATTTTATTTTATTTTGACTAGATTCATTCCAAAATGTGTCCAATTTTAATTATGACCTTGTGATTTAGATTCTACTGATTGTAGCTAAATTTTTATTCTATTTGATCGAGGCTATCCTATAATTTTGCTCTTAATCATGCCCAAGTTCTATTCTTCGATCACGTCAATATGATTTAATTCTAATCATCCTTAGATTTTGATTGTATACTTAATCATATCTAGGTTCTATTAGACTATATTCTATCTTAGACATGACTCTAATCTCGAAAATGCCAACTATATATTAGTCATGCCTATACGACTTTACATGACTAGGTGACTTTGATTCCGTACATTGATTTTGTTCTTAAATCGTCCCTAACTTAACCATTATGTGCTTAAATTCCAATTTGATCATAACTAATAGCTTTGATCTAGATGATTTTCATTTCTTTATCGTGCCTAAGAGATTATTCATTTCTTTATCGTGCTTATATGATTTAGGTTTCAAATCCATCCTTGATCGTGCCTGAATCATATTTTATTTGATCATGCCTAAAGGATTTTGACCGTGCATTGATAATGATCTTCATCGTATCAATTGCTTCGAACGTGCATGAATAAATTTTGTTGATAACCCGATTTGATTATGCTTATTCGTGTCAACTCAAATCATTTTATTATTAGTGCCTAAATGATTTGGTTTTTATTCTTGGTTATGCTTAATCATGGTTAGATTTTAATCGTGCCAAACCATACCATTTTTGAATTTTTTTATTTGATTAATCTTATTTGTGCTAAATTACATCATTCCTGAACTTGATCGCGCCAAAGGGATTTTTTGTGCTTATATTAATTTTTATTCTTAGATTTTAATACTACGTTTAATCATATTTATATTTTAATTTTATTGATTTGTTAATTTAAATTTTGAGGATTAATTTTTTTTTTAAGGTGGGTAGACTTGTAACTACCTAGAAATCATATTTCTATTTTGGATTTTAGTGCTATTATTTTAAGAAATTATGATTGATTGGACTATTTCTTATCATCTCTTTTTTTCTATTTTTTATGTTACACAGTTAGCAGTAGGGGTTTGAACCAATTCTTTTATTTCCTTTCTTAATTGAGGGCTAATTTAATCACCCTTGTGTTAATGGTTAATTAAGCTAATTAACTATTTCTAATCCTCATTTCTATTAGTCGACTAAGACTAATTTCCTAAAATCCTTTTGGGGATTGGACCAAGTCTATTTCAATTCTCAGTCTCCCGGATTGAAGCCTTCTCCATTTTTTCTAATCAACACTCTTTCAGTTTGAAGCCTACAGCTTGAGTTGTGGGCTTGGGCCGAAATGCATTCTATTTCAGCATAAGGCTTTGGAATCAGTTAGCTGACACTAATACTAGTTAGTATAGTAGTTAGTTAGTTAATGGATTAGTTAGTTAGAGGTTAGTTAGTAGCCTCCACTTTTTGTCCTTAGATCTTGTACAAATTATATTTTTTTGCCACTTGGGTTTAGATAGCACTCAATTTCTTTCAATTAAAACAATGGGGACTCTCCATTATTTTATTACATCAGTTTTCTATACTCTTTTTTTCTCCAATCAACCAATCATCCACCGCGCTCTGTTGTGTCGTCACCGTGCTCCGCCGATCGAACTCCGACGAGCATCACTGCCTCGCCGCCTCTTCTTCTCTTCCTCCTGTTCTTCACCTCCTCTAAAATCACCCCGGCCACCACCAACTTCATCCCCGATTCACCACCACCATAGAGACCTAGATCCGCCCAACTCCGGCCATACACCATCGACTCCACCTAGCCCCACATCTCCCTGCCCAACACCACAGACTCCTCACACCGTCTCCACCTGACCACCGTCCCTACCGCCCACAACCACCTAGATCTAGACTCCATAACACCACACAGACCAGCGACCAGCTCCACCGACTCCAGCACCACCACTTCCACTCCTCCATTGCAGCCTCGTTGTCAACCACTATGTAACCTCCGTTGAACGAATTTTGGTATTTTTGAATTGTTATTTTTCCAAAATTTTCTAATTCTTTGAAATTCATGATTTTAAATATTGAATATGTTTTCGGCCGTAATATACTAACCATACTTTTGTTGGATCTTTTGTGGTGAGATTATACCCTAAATAAATTCTTATCCTTTCCTTGAATTTCCATAAGTTATAAATATGTATTTTTTAAATAAAGAAAATATTTATAAAATATGATTTATAAATAAATATATTTATTAACTATTTTAATTAGTGGTTAGCGACAAGTGTTAGTGGTTAGCAATTAGTGTTAGTAGTTATTGTTCTACTATTTTTTCTATTCCTATTATATTTTACAATCCTGCCATTAGGGTTTCTACTATGCCCTATAAATATTGGACATTTCCAAACATTTTATAAACGATTTTCCTGAAACCTAGAATTCCCTAGCAGCCGCCATACTCCAACAACAACAACTCCCCTACCTAGCCCGACCACGCCAGCCTCCCCAATAGCTTCTACATATCCCGACCATCACTGCATACTCCACAGCCACCCCATCCCTCTCGACATTCCGGCCATTAGGAAAACACCTATTGCTGCCATCTCACCCTGACCCATTTTCATGAGCTCGACAAACCATCACAACCCCATTACTCACACTAATACGTCATCACCAATACCAAACCACCTCCCACGGTACCAGCCAACACCAGTCCCCGACCTCCCCTAAACCCCATACACCACCGCCAATACTGCCACATAACTACCACAGAGAGTAGGAGAGAGAGAGAGACAAAGCCTGGCCCCTCCCCCACTGGTACTTCGCCTCTGCTGCCTACCGCCCTTCAGATCCGTGTCGTACGTCGTCTCTTGTGCGGGCGAGCCGATATTCCTCTTCGTGCCGTATTGTCGAGCCTCGCCGACAACCCAGTGGTGCACCGCCCCTAAGCTACTTCCCCTCTGTCGGCGTCTATATCTTCTAGGCTTTGCGCTGGCATGGCACGCAGCTCCCCTCCGCCCGACGCCGCTCTTTTAGAGCCGCCGCCCGGCCGTCGAGAACCCTATGTTATTCTGGACTCAATGGAACCGCCTTGCCATCATTTGGGACTATCTGATGGAGCATAGCATCGTTACCTATTTTGTGTCGACACATTCGTGTCGTGCACGTCGACTCCATCTATATTGAGGCGAGTAACTATCTATGGTTGTTTTCATCTTAATAGTATCTATATTACCTCCTCTAGACTAATTTACTTGATGCTAACATACTGTTAAACGGATTGATGCTAAATGGATCTTGTCAGGAGATATTATCCCCTTATCGGGTGCATCAGGTCTTTTATGTACATGTACTTTATCATGTGCATCGTATGCTCCTTGTATTCATAATATTCATGTGCACTCATGTACTCTTATGTGCTCTTATGTGCTTCATGTGCAAATAATAATCATGTACGTAACATGTCATGATCAGATCCATGTGTATTGATTGGGGCGGGGGAGTGAAGTAGTTATGTGATTAAAACCCTAATATAATCATATACATGTTGATTATACCCTTCACGTATAATCGAGTTACCGTAGAATAATCATGTGCAACCTAAACCAATCACGTAGCAATCTTGTGCTATCAATCACTTAGTGTTTATTTCAGTTATGGTATATTCCCTATCTTGTAATATACTTACTTTTCTAAACTTTCCTGATGTTGTTTCTCTGTATTTCATCTGGTACATCATGTATATTTTTCTATTGCGAGTTATATATTTTCTACCATGCAATGAAACTGCTTTCTGAGTTATGTACTTCGCTCCAATCCTGACTGGATAACTAGGTAATGTTATGAACCATACACTGGACTTCATGATGATAGATCTCGATGTACTTTAGATCGCGAGTTGACCTCTGGAGAGCTCTAGGCCATATTCTTTGTCTAAATTTATGTCTTATTTATCGAATTTGTCTTTGATACATTCTTGTCATATATGATCATTTGTAGATCCTAGTTGATTCGGGGTTAATACTATCTTTTTTATTTCATATCTTACTTAGCCGTATGTGATTTGAGTACTTGTGGTTTTTATGGATCAAATATTATAGATGCTTATTGGGTACTTGACAGTGTTCTACCGTCGATACTACAACGTAGGCTAGGTGTAGCCCACGTACTCGTACCTAAATATTCGGGTGCAGGTCGTGACATATATTTATGGTGGCCCATGCAGCTCAGTCTTTGCAACTAATACGAAGTCGTGGTAGTACTTAGGCTTAGCCGTACTACTGCGAGCCTGCCTTAGGAAAGGGATTTTGTGTCATAGAATATTTTAGCAAGTTTGGTTCTCAATCACATATTAGGATTCCTTGAGAGATTTTTGGGGCGCCCCTGAGAATCTCACTCTAAACCCTACCTCAAAATCTGTTTTCCTTATTTTCGTCAACTCTTTCTTGTTCGTTGATTGAATATTAATGTTCGTTGTTGACTTTGATTTTGTATCGAGATAAATTTTATGGACTAGATTAAGGTATATTCTGATGACATATTTGATGGGGACAGTGTGAAAGATAAATGTTTGCTTTAGTCATGGAGTCTAGAGTTTATCACAGCTATACTAGCTGGCATGACAAAAATGTAGAGCCTAATTTGGGGTATACTTATCTTAGTTATGGATTTTAGAGTTTCTCGCAGCTACATCGGTTGGCATGGTGAGAATTCTAGATGACATGATTATAGGGTATATACCATAGTTATGGACTCCATCGTTTATTGCAGCTATACTTATTGGGCGTGGCAAAAATTCTGGGTAACAAGATTTCAGGTAGACGTATATGGTTATAAATCATATCTTAAACTAGTTCTTAACATATCGTCCATATCATTCCACCTTGTTATCGTTGAGTTCTGTCCCATCCTTTAATAGCTCACGGTAAGGATATCTTTAGTTCATCTAGTTCAGTTCCTCATGGGGTTTCACCTTCATTAGTTTCAAGGCAGCTTCTTGGATAGTGTAGTAGCTTAGTAAATTGTAGATATATAGGTTGTGTCGGAATATAGTTACCAGTTGGTGTCCTAGAGTAAGCATGCAAACAGTATAGTTATGGTGTTAGTGACTGTGTTCCAAGGGTGACTAGAGGATTTAGTGAGAAAGAGTATGATTATTAGACAAAGATGGACGCCTTGGAGGTTGAGAATTTTGCTTTGTTGACTTTGGACAAGTACAAGAAAAGAAAAGAGCAACGACTTCATTATGACCAGATGAGCAAGAAAAAAATTCTATCATCATTTTTTCATCTTAATTAACTCTGACCAACTTACATCCATCAAATTATCTCATATCTAAATCTGTTAGCTACACTTTAAAATCTCTTGAATTCTCGTATCTTTTTATTTGAGAAGGCCGAAGAAGTATTGTAAATCATCTAGCTCAGAATTTGTTATCATATGATAATCCTGGTAGGAATAAAGAATATTGGACATAAAGATAGAATTAGTGGGATAAGGATATGAATGAGATTGAAAACAATATCAAGAGACCGATATTATCAATTTGGAAACTATTACACTTAGAGAATTATTTGAGTATAGATTACCTTAGAAGGAACTTAGAAGAATTTCAAGAATAAAAAATAATGGAATGTACATTAATGGTGAGAACTGTAATATTTGGTAGTTATATTTTTAGAACTGAAGAGAATATTCAGGGTCGATTCGATTTTGAGAACTTAAATATTTTAAGTTAATGATTCTTGAGATGTTTCACATATGATTAAGGCTATGATACTAAATTCAGGAATCTAAGTTATAACTGCATGCGGTTATGATACGAGATTGAGTAAAGGATTAGTAGGAGAATGATTAAGAACTGGTAGGACACAAGATTTTGAGTTATAGGAAAAATCTAGAGAGTTTTGTGAGAATTCTAAATTTTAAGAAGGATAATATTTAAAGGATATGCGAAGGTTGATTTTGAATGATAGAGAATAAAATTTTGTATGGAAATGGTGGCATTAGATTTGAGTAGTAAGAGGGGTGTGATTTGAACAAGTTCAAGGGTTTTATAAGCCTTGATTCCAAAATTTCGGATCTAGAGGAATCTGGACTTTCAAGATGACCACGTGGAAAAAAGAAAAAAAGGAAAATTGACGAGTTATAACAAAGGGTATGCTTCATGGGTAACACCTTTAGAGTAAAGCTCAAGCCTATAGTATTTATAGGAAGGCTCAATCTTCATGACCGACGATTTTAATTTTGGTAGTAGTCATATAAGGGTTTGAATCTTCATAATTGAAGGCAAAGATTCTGTAGTGATATGTCTTGTAAGATAAAGGCGTAATTAAGAAATGACGATCAGATGATCTTGGTAGAGGTTGAAATAGATTGAGATGATTACCTTGACTTTACTTCTGAAAAATTATATCTTTGATTTTTCCTATCCCAGTGGAAGAGATTGATTTCCCTATCCTTAAATCGTTCATCAAATTCAATATCGCTAAATTGTGATTCACTTTGACCGTGACCAAATCGATTTGATCATCTTCTTATCATGCCAAGGTTCTTGATTCTTGACCATACTTAAGTGATTTAAATTAAATCATGACCTAGATTTCCATTATTTTGTTGCTCATGCTAAAACTTCAATTTTGCTCTTCATCGTACCTAAAACCTGAATTAATTGACCCTATATGTTAAAATTTTAATTTTGATCATGTTTGGATTTCAATGCCATTGTGGCTCGTGTGTAAAACTTTGAATTAAGATCTCAACAATGTTTGAGTTACGTCCAAACCATGATTTGATTTCATACCATTCCTGATTATTCCTGAACCTTCATGTTTAGTCATGCCTAGATAACCTAGCATTACTAGATGACTTGATTCCCATGATCATGATTTTAACGATCATGATTATACGTATTAATTTACTACTAAATTGTGTCTAAATTTTTTGATCCTTGATCACGACTATCTGATCTTATTATGAACTTAGTTGTGTCAGATATTATGCGTGATCATGTCGGAATAAATTTTTTGACGTGCCTAAATTTTGATTCTATAGTTACTCGTGCTCAGGTTTTATTCCTAACCATGCCTATGTTATTAATTTTCTTCGTAGCTTTATCTTAAATCATGCCTAAGTGATTTTAAGCATTCCAAATTCTTAAGCACATCTAAGCCCTGATTTTGCATGTGATCAAGTGGTTTTGATCCTTCGAATTTGATCATGCTAGCTAAAATGGTGCCAAATTGTGTCATTTTCGTATTTGATCGTTCCTATATAACCCTAAATCTAACTTTATCGAGCCTAGATCATATTGATCATTCTATACTTAGACCTGATTCTAACTTGATCGTAACTACACGATTTTAATTTTCCTAGTCGCGACTTCGCGCTTAAATAACTTAAATTTATTTCTAAATCGTGACTACAAGGGTGTGACTTCAAATATCAAAAATGCCAAAACTTTATTTTTGGTCATAGCTAAGTTTTCATCTTGATCGGGCCTGTGCGACCTTGAGACTGATTTTCATCAAACCTCAAATCTATTGATCATTTCGATCCTGCAATTTTTATTCCATCGTACAGAATAAAAATAAAATCAATTGTCGTGCCTAAGTAATTTCGAATTGATTATCTTGATCGTGTCAAAACCATTATTCTTTGATAGTGCCTAGGTTATTGACTAAACTCTTAATCATGTTTTGATCCCTCCACCAACCTTAAATTTTGAGGACAAAATTTCTTTAAGGAGGGTAGATTTGCAAACTCTGTTGAACAAATTATGGATTTTTCATTCTGAATTTCCCTAATTCTTTGATATTCATGATTTTAAATATTGAATATATTTTCGGCTGTAATATACTAACAGTACTTTTGTTGGATCTTTTGGTGTGAGATTATACCCAAATAAATTCTTCTCCTTTTCTTGAATTTACATATGTTATAAATATTTATTTTTTTACATAAAGAAAATATTTATAAAATATGATTTATAAATAAATATATTTATTAACTATTTTAATTAGTGGTTAGTGACTAAGTGTTAGGGGTTAGAAATTATTGTTAGTCGTTAGTGTTCCACTATTTTTCCTATACCTATTATATTTTACAATCCTACCAATAGGGTTTCTAACCTCCTCGATAAATATTGGACATTTCCCAATATTTTATAAGATATTTTCCTAAAACCTAGAATTCCCTAGCAGCCGCCACACTCTAACAGCAACAACTCCCCTGCCTAGTGTAACGTCCCAGTCCCAAAATACGTAGGACCAAGTATGTAAACATGCCAGATGTATACATACGAAGTACAAGGCCTTGTATGTATAAATAAGCTGTAAAATGTAGTAATCCAAGACAAACTAAATCTCATCCACAATGAAAAGAATAATAATATAAAAATCAACTCGAATATTTATGATAGAATCGTTGGACAAAGACAAAGTCCACTACCAACTATCTCAATGAAAGAAATGTACAAGAATCGATCCATAAAATGGTAAGACGAACCAATCGCAATTGTCTTCGAAGGAATGGAGAAGACCACGGCCTTGGCTAGGATACCTGCGAATGACATGAACACACTTGGAGAAAAACCAGGTCCTCAGACAGACGTAGCAAGATACAGGAAGAACATGCTAATATGAACTGTCAGAATAATAATATATAAAGACTATCCTAGACACAAATATGCAAGGAGATTCTAACCGCCTAATGTGCAATTTAGAGGACAACCTTCATGCACATGGGTGGGATTTTAGGCTATGTGTACGTAACTGGCATCCAGTCATCTGTATCCGGCCGTAACGTTCAAAACGTCAAAGGGTATCTGCTAATATATCGCCACAGTTCCATCCGGAGACTGTGGTTTACCTGTTTGGATTCCCATACGCATTAGCGACTGTCCTCCCCCAATATTTCCCATACTGTTCAAGTCATGTCCATGGCTCGTCCAGTTTTGTAACTGCTTGAGTCTCTATACCCTAGTCATAGAAGTTATGAATATCTACCGTCACACGACTTTAGAGATAGCCAGTCAATAAGTCGTGCCCGTAGCAACATGTCTCAAACCGTGTAGTATGAGTGTCACAGCCAAAGGAAGATATAAGGATATCCCCCAACAAGAAGGTAGTCCGCTAACACTAAGTTAACATGCATATAGTAAAGTAAAATGACTAATAGAGTCGCTTGCACCCAAGCACGGCTTGGACGCGCAATTTATAACAATTAAAAATAACAAATATGAAACAAAGTAAAAACTACAGAAAATAAATAATTGACAGTTAATTAGGAAGGTATACTTGCCTGTTGCGACGCATGGTGAGCTGCCTGGTGTGGTGCGATGCTCATGGTGGCACAACATATGGCTGCGGGGATACAACCATGTAATACAATCTCTGATGATAACATGGATTGTTCTATCGGATCCAGGTCGGTCTATTTGGTTAGGGTTGACGAGAGGACATACCGAATTGGCGAGAGAATAAGAGAAAGGGGATTGGTCATGGACATGAGGGTAATCAAAGGAAATTAGAAAAATAACTAGAAAAATATTTATAATTATTAATATATTTTATTAGTTAAAATACTTTCTAGCACATTATTTTAGTTCAAAACCATAATTTAATTAGGCACAAAATATTATAATAATATCTTAAATCAAAACTTCACTCTCTCTTTTTTTCCCCATAAAAATAAGGAAATAGTATATTTAGGGTTTTTCTAAATTCCTCTTTGAAACTAAATGCATGAAAATAAATACACACTATGTTTAGCAATACAAAATTATATTTAGTTAATTTGTAAAGATAACACATATGGTATTAATAAACTTAATAATTAAATAAATATATAGTAAAATATGCTTAGTAACTATAACCAGACATCCCATAGTTACTAATTAAATATTATAAAAATATAACATAAAATAATATTAATATTAATAAAAATCAAAAACAAAAAGGTCCAGCTCCTTTCTCACAGACATCCATAGTTAATAATTAAATATTATATAACATAAAATAATATTAATATTAATAATATAAAAAAACAAAAAAACAAAAAGTTCAACTCCTTTGTTTCCTTTTCGTGAGATTAGAGAGCCAGAGAGAGAGAATGAGAGAGTTTAAAGGAGTGAGAAGGAGGAGTGGAGAGAGGGAGATCGAGAGGAAGGAGAGGGAAGCGGGTGGAGTCGGGGCGCGTCGGGCGGCTGGAGGCGGCGTGGTGCGGCAGAACGCGGTGAAGGGGGTGAGCGGAGGGGACGGAGGCGCCGCGCGGTCAACGAGGAAGTGAGGGAGGGCTAAATCGAGGGGTTGCTCGACCATGATGCACCGAGGACGGCGGATTCAACTCACTAGTTGGCCGGGACACGACCGATCGTTAACGGTGCTGCTTGAGCGGAGAGATGCTCGCCGCGCGCATGGCCATGGATCGTCGGTGACGAGCGGGATCGGAGGGCGGCCCGCGTGGAGATGCTGCTGACCGAGCGGGGCTTGCCGCTCCGGTGACGTACAATCGGAAGAGGAGGTGGCACGGAAAGAGAGCAGAGGGATGCAGTGGTGCTTGCTGTGGCGGACGCGGGGGAGGACGAGGGCGGCGATGGGTCGCCGGAGTGCGGCACAGGGTTCGACGGCGGGAAAAATGGAAGAGGAAGGCCGGTGCTCACACGGTGGAGGCATCTCGGGGTCGACGATGCGTACGGACATGTGAGTTTAGGGTTAGGGTTTTGTTTAGTTTTGGAGGGTTTACCGGCCGGTGGCCGAAGAAGAGAAATAGGTGGTGTCGGGGCAGTCTACGACGGGTGGCCGTGCCACTGTGGTGGCGTTGGCGGATGCGGGCATGGTGATGAAGATGGGGATGCCGGTGGTGATGACGACGGGGTGCTGGTAAATAGAGACGGTGATGGTGTGGTTCGTTGGGGCTGTAGCCGTGCAGGCAAGTGTCGACGGGGTCGGGTGACGGGGGTGGTGGTGGTCCTCGGTTTTGGTGGTGGATGACGACTACGGCGAGGTGGTTGTCGGTGGTGGTGTAAGTCGGGTTTGTATCGGTGTCGATCGAGCGCATGGTAGGGCTGTGGTGGAGATGATGGCCACAGCGGGGATCGTGTTGCTGGGTTTGGGTGGCGGAGGTGGTTGTCGTGCTGTTGTGCAGGTAGACCGTCCGGAGAAGACATGGGTTAGGCCGGGAACAGTGGTGGACGGCCGAAATTAGTTAGGATAGATTTAGGTTTTAATTGTGTCGGGGTTTGTCCGACACAGAATTTATGCAGTATATATGTACTTATGGAATAAGAATTGTACACGTACACGGACACGATACACTCACGTGGGTGAGAAAATTTATGGAAGATGAATTGTGGAGAAAATAATATAGAGGAGTACCTGCCTATTTATAGGATGTGGGAACTCCCAGTTGGATAAGGATTAGGGATATTTAAAACCCAAATAGATAATTTGCTATTAAATTTAAATTAATACAAAACTAATATAGCCAAATGCAATCCGATCTGAATCCATATCTAGATGATTCATATCTATAAGTTTAAACTAAATTAAAATTCATATCAAATTTAATTTAGTTTACTACAAATGATCAAAACATTAAATCCATAAATTTTAAATTATCTTTATAATAAATAATAATAATAATTAATTTCAAAATTTCTATAATTAATAAATATTAACAGGAAGAAATTTCAAAATAGCTTTTTATTTAAATTAAGATAAAATTTTTTTGAAAATTTACTATATATAAATGAACAAAATTTCATTAAATGGCATATAAATAAATTTTTACATAAAGCAACTTTTCTGAATTATTACTTATAAAAAAATAATCTTTTAAAAATAACTACGGTATGATATTTTTCGTTTTCAAACACGATGAAATATTTACCTTATATAAAAATACTTTATATAAGAAAATCTATACTATAAAACTTTGTATATAAAAATATGCTACCTTACATATATGTACTCACACGCAAATAGCATTCACATAAATATTTATTTTCAAAATTTCTAACCGTATTTGTATAATAAATGAAATAACTTTTATAAGAAAATAAAACCTATGTTTTTGGCAAGGAATTGCTATGACACTAAACATGTATTTTGAACCAAAATATTTATTCGCTATTTAAGAGTTTATAATAAAAAGAATTTAGAAGAAAATAAAATATTTTGTATCTACGTATTCGTACTTGTCACATAATACCAAAATCAATAATGAAAAAAAATTACAAATATATATATATATATATATATATATATATATATATATATATATATATATATATATATATATATATATCGTAGTGAAAATTTAGGGGTTTTACATCGTACCCAACTTACAAGAATTTTGTCCTCAGAATTAAAAATAAGTAGGGGGTAAAAAGACACAAGGGGGTATCGGTGGGGAACAATCAATTATAAGGTTCAACAAAA
Organism: Iris pallida; assembly: GCA_029216955.1. Lineage (NCBI taxonomy): Eukaryota > Viridiplantae > Streptophyta > Magnoliopsida > Asparagales > Iridaceae > Iris > Iris pallida. The sequence continues at coordinate 75,828,946 of JANAVB010034417.1, forward strand.
TCATGTCGTAAGAAGTTGTGATCTAGGTCATAGAAAAATAATAATACGGGTATGGTCGTGTGTAGTGAATGAGGATCATGGTAGAAAATGTAGGGTCGAGACGGAGGATGAGGAGTTTAGGATGAAGACATAGCAACATTTGAGTGGTGATGGTCATAATTGATAGGAAAGCTAGAGAAAGTTCTAGTACATTGCCTTCGTCCTTCTAAAATAGGTGAAGGCGAAGCAATAAGGAGTTCAAAGACGATAATATCGAATACGAATACGTGGTTCAAAGACGACCGAAAATTTCAAAGGAATTGTCAAGGCAGTCGTGGATGGAATTCTAAGGGAAAAGTTCAACTACATCCTATCCACGTAGATTGATATATGAAAAAGGCGAACCAAAGTGCACTCGGTTGATCAGACCATCATGCACTGGTTCTTATTAGACAATATGTTAGTGGGTGCGCACCCAATAAAATATGTCATGATCAAGCTCAATAAGGGAATAAGCTTGCAAAACTTAAGCTAAATTAGCATCATAGGATAGTAAAAAATAGTAAAAACATGGGCACGATTAATATTGAAAGAAGTAGAACTAGTTCAAACTTCTTAAGTACCTAGTAATGTCTTATGTTGGTGCCTATACAGTCGTCCTACTATTTACTTGCTTAAGACTTGGTTAAGGTCACAAGGAAGGTTAGGTCGTAAGTCATTCTACCCAACTTACAAGAGTTAAACTAGTATGGTGATAGGACAATGGGTCAAGTCTACCTAATATGGATTACCTTTCTAACCAACATCAAGCACGAAAGAAGGGTAAGAATTAACGGTAGAGGGAATCAAGCAAGATGCAAATCAAATGATTCAAAATAGAATCGAGGAGGTCAAGTTTGTGGATGAGATCCTAGACTCTAATCATATCCGCAGGCTTGCTTGGTACGGTAAAGTAACCAAACAATTTATCTTGACCTGCATGGGCTACCACAAAAATATATAACACCCCAGTCCCAAAATACGTAGGACCAAGTACGTAACATGCCAGCTGTATATATACGAAGTACAGGGCCTTGTATATATACATAAGCTGTAAAATGTAGTAATCTAAGACAAACTAAATCTCATCCACAATAAAAAGAATAATAATATAAAAATCAACTCGAATATTTATGATACAATCGTTGGGCGGAGACAAAGTCCACTACCAACTATCTCAATGAAAGAAATGTACAAGAATCGATCCATAAAATGGCAAGACGAACCAAGCACAATTGTCTTCGAAGGAATGGAGAAGACCACGGCCTTGGCTAGGATACCTGCGGAAGACATGAACACACCTGGGGAAAAACCAAGTCCTCGGACGGTTGTAGCAAGATAAAGGAAGAACATGCTAATATGAACTGTCAGAATAATAATATATAAAGACTATATTAGACACAAATATGCAAGGAGATTCTAACCGCCTAATGTGCAATATAGAGGACAACTTTCATGTGCATGGGTGGGATTTTAGGCTATGTGTACGTAACTGGCATCCAGTCATCTGTATCCGGCCGTAACGTCCAAAACGTCAGAAGGTATCTACAAATATATCGTCACAGTTCCATCCGTAGATTGTGGTTTACCTGTTTGGATTTCCATACGCACTAGCGACTGTCCTTCCCCAATATTTCCTACACTGTTCAAGTCATTTCCATGGCTCGTCCAGTTTTGTAACTACTTGAGTCTCTAAACCCTAGTCATAGCAGTTACGAATATCTACCGTCACACGACTTTAGAGATAGCTAGTCAATAAATCGTGCCCCTAGCAACATATCTCAAACCGTGTAGTGTGAGTGTCACAGCCAAAGGAAGATATAAGGATATCCCCCAACAAGAAGGTAGTCCGCTAACACTAAGTTAACATGCATATAGTAAAGTAAAACGACTAATAGAGTCGCTTGCACCCAAGTACGGCTTGGACGCACAATTTATAACAATTAAAAATAACAAATATGAAACAAAGTAAAAATACAGAAAATAAATAATTGACAGTTAATTAGCAAGGTATACTTGCCTGTTGCGACGCCTGGTGAGCTTCCTGGTGTGGTACGATGCTCATGGTGGCACAACATATGTCTGCGGGGATACAACCATGTAATACGATCTCTGATGATAACATGGATTGTTCTATCGGATCCAGGTCGGTCTATTTTGTTAGGGTTGACGAGAGGACATACCGAATTGGCAAGAGAATAAGAGAAAGGGGATTGGTCATGGACATGAGGGTAGTCAAAGGAAATTAGAAAAATATTTATAATTATTAATATATTTATTAGTTAAAATACTTTCTAGCACATTATTTTAGTTCAAAAACATAATTTAATTAGGCAAAAAATACTATAATAATATCTTAAATCAAAACTTCTCTCTCTCTTTTTTCCCCATAAAAATAAGGAAATAGTATATTTAGGGTTATTCTAAATTCATCTTTGAAACTAAATGCATAAAAATAAATATACACTATTTTTAGCAATACAAAATTATATTTAGTTAATTTGTAAAGATAACACATATGGTATTAATAAACTTAATAAATAAATAAATATATAGTGAAATATGCTTGGTAACTATAACCAGACATCCCATAGTTACTAATTAAATATTATAAAAATATAACATAAAATAATATTAATATTAATAAAAATCAAAAACAAAAAGGTCCAGCTCCTTTCTCATAGACATCCTATAGTTAATAATTAAATATTATATGACATAAAATAATAATAATATTAATAATATAAAAAAAAAAAAAAAAAAGGTCAACTCCTTTGTTTCCTTTTCGTGAGATTAGAGAGCCAGAGAGAGAGAGAATGAGAGAGTTTAAAGGAGTGAGAAGGAGGAGTGGAGAGAGCGAGATCGAGAGGAAGGAGAGGGAAGCGGGTGGAGCCAGCGGCGCGTCGGGCGGCTGGAGGCGTCGTGGTGCGGCGGAACACGGTGAAGGGGGTGAGCGGAGGGGACGGAGGCGCCGCACGGTCAATGAGGAAGTGAGGGAGGGCGAGATCGAGGGGTTGCTCGACCACGGTGCACCGAGGATGGCGGATTCGACTCACTGGTTGGCCGGGACACGATCGATCGTTAACGGCGCTGCTTGAGCGGAGAGATGCTCGCCGTGCGCATGGCCATGGATCGCCAACGATGAACGGGATCGGAGGGCGGCCCGCGTGGAGATGCTGCTGACCGAACGGGGCTTGCCGCTCCGGTGGTGTACAATCGGAAGAGGAGGTGGCACGGAGAGAGAGAAGAGGGATGCGGTGGTGCTGGCTGTGGCGGACGCGGGAGAGGACGAGGGCGACGATGGGTCGCCGGAGTGCGACGCAGGGTTCAGCAGTGGAAAAAAGGGAAGAGGATGGCCGGCACTCATACAGCGAAGGCATCTCGGGGTCGACGGTGTGAGCGGACATGTGAGTTTAGGGTTAGGGTTTTGTTTAGTTTTGGGGGTTTTTCCAGCCGGTGGCCGAGGAGGAGAAAGGGGTGGTGTCGGGGCAGTCTACGACGGGTGGCCGTGCCACTGTGGTGGCGTTGGCGGCTGCGAGCATGGTGATGAAGATGGGGATACCGGTGGTGATGACGGCGGGGTGCTGGTAAATAAGGACGGTGATGTTGTGGTTCGTTGGGGTTGTGGCCGTGCAGGCAAGTGTCGACGGGGTCGGGTGATGGGGGTGGTAGTGGTCCTCGGTTTTGGTGGTGGATGACGACTACGGCGAGGTAGTTGTCGGTGGTGGTGTAGTTCGGGTTTAGATCGGTGTCGGTCGAGCGAATGGTGGGGCTGTGGTAGAGATGATGGCCACGGCCTGGATGGTGTTGCTGGGTTCGGGTGGCGGAGGTGGTTGCCGGGCTGTTGTGTAGGTAGACCGTCCGGAGAAGACATGGGTCAGGACAGGGACAGTGGTGGACGGCCGGAATTAGCTAGGATAGATTTAGGTTTTGATTGTGTCGGGATTTGTCCAACACGGAATTTATACAGTGTATATGTACTTATGGAATAATAATTGTACACGTACACGGACACGATACACTCACGTGGGTAGGGAAATTTATGGAAGATGAATTGTGGAGAAAATAATATGGAGGAGTACCTGTCTATTTATAGGATGTAGGAATTCCCAGTTAGATAAGGATTAGGGATATTTAAAACCCAAATAGATAATTTGCTATTAAATTTAAATTAATACAAAACTAATATAGCCAAATGCAATCCGATCTGAATCCATATCTAGATAATTCATATATATAAGTTTGAACTAAATTAAAATTCATATCAAATTTAATTTAATTTACTACAAATGATCAAAATATTAAATCCATAAATTTCAAATTATCTTTATAATAAATAATAATAATAATTAATTTCGAAATTTTTATAATTATTAAATATTAACTAGAAGAAATTTCAAAATAGCTTTTCATTTAAATTAGGATAAAATAATTTCAAAAATTTACTATATATAAATGAAATTTTTTTTCATTAAATGGCATATAAATAAAATTTTACATAAAGCAACTTTTCTGAATTATTACTTATAAAAAAATAATCTTTTAAAAATAACTACGGTATGATATTTTTTCTTTTCAAACACGATAAAATATTTACCTTATATAAAAATACTTTATATAAGAAAATCTATACTATAAAAATTTGTATATAAAAATATGCTACCTTGCATATACGTACTCACACGCAAATGGCATTCACATAAATATTTATTTTCAAAATTCTAACCGTATTTGTATAATAAATAAAATAACTTTTATGAGAAAATAAAACCTATGCTTTTGGCAAAAAATTGCTATGACACTAAACATAAGTATTTTGAACCAAAATATTTGTTCGCTATTTAAGAGTTTACAATAAAACGAATTTAGAAGAAAATAAAATATTTCGTACCTACGTATTCGTACTTGTCGCATAATACCAAAATCAATACTGAAAAAAATTGCAAAATCGTAGTGAAAATTTAGGGGTTTTACACCTAACCCGACCATGCCAGCCTCCCCAACAGCTCTTGCATCTCCCCGACCACCACAGCATACTCCACAGCCACCCCCTCCCTCTCGGTAAACCGGCCATCAGATAAACACCCATGGCTGCCATCTCACCCCAACCCACTGCCATGAGCCCGACCCACTATCACAGCCCCATTGCTCACACCAACCTGTCATCACCAATACTACACCACCGCCCATAACACCGGCCAACTCCATTCCCTGACCTCCCCAAGCACCACACATCATTGCCAACACAACCACATCACTACCACAGAGAGTAGGAGACAAAACCTGGCCCCTCCGTCACCGGCACTTCGCCTCCGTCGCCTAACATCCTTCAGATCCGTGCCGTGCGTCGACTCTTGTACGGGCGATCCGACTTTCCTCACCGTGTCGTGTTGTCGAGCCTCTCCGGTGACCCAGTGGCGTGCCGCCCTTGAGCTACTTCCCCTCCACCGGCGTCCACATCCCCTTGGCTTCGTACCGGCGTTACACCAGCTCCCCTCCTCCCAATGCCGCTCCTCTAGAGCCGTTGCCCGACGTCGATTACCCCCTGCTATTTGGACTATTATAGACTCAATAGAACTGCCTTTGTCGTCGTTTGGGACCATCTTGTGGTGCATAGCATCGTTACCTATTTTGTGTTGACACGTTCATGTCGTACACGTCGACTCCAGCTATATTGAGATGAGTACCTACCTCTGATTATTTTTATCATGATAGTATCTATATTACATGCTCTAGACTAATTTACTTGATGCTGACACACTGTTACACGAATTTATGCTAAATAGATCCTATTTTGTGTCGACACGTTCATATCGTGCAGGTCGACTCCAGCTATATTGAGACGAGTACCTACCTCTGATTATTTTTATCATGATAGTATCTATATTACATGCTCTAGACTAATTTACTTGATGCTGACACACTGTTACACGAATTGATGCTAAATGGATCTTGTCAGGAGTCGTTATCCCCCTATAGGGTACATCGGGTATTTTATGTGCATGCGCTTTATCATGTGCATCGTGTGCTCCTTGTATTCGTATCATTCATATGCTTTCATATGTTCTTATGTGGTTCATGTACAAATAACAATCATATACGTAACATGTCGTGATCAGATCCATGTGTATTGATTGGGACGGGGGAGTAGAAGTAGTTATGTGATTAAAACCCTATTATAATCATGTGTATGTCAATTATACCCTTCACGTATAATCGAGTTACCGTAGAATAATCATGTGCAACCTAAACCAGTCACATAACCATCTTTTGCTCTAAATTACTTAGTGTTTATTTCAGTTATGGTATATTCCCTATCTTGTCATGTACTTATTTTTCTATACTTTTGTGGTGCTGTTTCTCTGTATTTCATCTGGTACATTATGTATATTTTTCTATTGCAAGTTATCATGCAATAAAACTGCTTTCAGAGTTATGTACTTTGCTCTAATCCTGACTGGATAACTATTTTTTAGGTAATGTTATGCCCTACATCCTGGACTTCATGATGATAGATCTCGGTGTACTTTAGATCGTGAGTTGACCTCTGGAGAGCTCTAGGCCATATTCTTTCTTAAGATTTATGTCTTGTTTATCGGATTTGTCTTCGATACATTCTTGTCATATATGATCATTTGTAGTTGGTTCAGTGTTACAACTATCTTTATTATTTCATATCTTCCTTAGCCGTATGTGATTTGAGTACTTATTGTTTTTATGGATCAAATATTGTAGATACTTATTGGGTACTTAACAGCGTTCTACCGTCGAAACTGTGACATAGGCTGGGCATGGCCCACGTACTCGTACCCGAGAATCTGGGTGCAGGTCGTGACACACCACCAACAACACCACCACTAACCACCACCACAAACACCAGATCCACTCACCTCGTCCCTGGCGCGCCGTCGCCTCCACAGGGCCGGGCTAACACCAGCGCGTGGTGAGCTCCGCCGAACGATGCATCCCCATGACCCAAGCTCTGATGTCCAGCTCCACCTACGTCTCCTCGACCCCCCAGATCTGTGCGCTGGTCGATGACACCACTGTCACTGCCCCCTCTCGTCCGTCTAGCGCCACTGCCCTCTACGCGTCTGATCCGTCGACGATCGACGAATCTCCTCCCAGAGCTGTTACGTTCCGGCGACCCCGAATGGTCCTCCATGACTCGAGCTCCTCCGGCTAGCTTCTTTACCCCCACTCACCTATACTGAGCCTGGTTTTTCACTTAACAAAATGCCTGGAAGTCAGATTTTGAAATAAAACGAAAAAAAGTACACGAAGTATAAATTTGATTCTGGGAAGTATTGCTATGGAAGTCTGATCTATAAATGATAACTTTGTTCCTTGGACCATACGATGATGATGAAGATCACTGCTAGAAGATGAACAATTGGAAGAACTAAGTCACCAGAAAGGTATCGACGCACTTGGGCACTGATGGCGAGGTCGAATGCTTTCCTGCTTTGCTTCGCTCTGTTCTGGAAGAAAAGTTGAAGAAGAATGCTCCGGAAAATCAAAGTCTCTGGGCTCTGATCTCTATGTATTCTCTCCTTTCTCTTTGTCTCTCTACATGAGAAAAATCAGTCTATTTATAGACTTGGTTTCTTGTACGTAAAAACTCAGCAAAAGTTTCGTCTTTACGCTGACAACTGCCACCCATGACCAAAGTCATTCTCAGCATACGTTGACACGTGTCCCATCATTTCAGTAAGAATAGGATGCACGTACACACGTTCTTCGAGATGTGTGGCACGAAAGCCATGTAGGCAAACCACGTTCTGAATTGGAATAGGGCGTAAAACAACCCAAATATAGCCTAAGCGTAAAGTTGTAGACTAGGCATACAATAGCCTTGATGTAGACTTCCTACGTAAAGTGGTTGTTAAATAACCTTGAGCGTAAAAGTAGCCCAAATAAACCTTACGCACACGTCAACCGTTGAGCGTAAAAACTCGTATAGTCTCCATGCGTAAAAGAAGCCATATTATGAGCGTAAAGTGGCTCAATCCACATACTAAACGACAAATGGGCCTCTGTGTAAAACAAATCCCTTTGATTTCTGTGATATATGCCATCATTAAATCTTCATGTCAGGCTTTACATTAAATGCAAGATTTGACAGCTTTGTCCAGCGTAAAAGTGGCTAGCTTGTCTTTGGGCGTAAAATCCTTAGCTCTGACCCGGGCGTAAAATGATTAGCCTGCTTCGGGCGTAAAGTGATTAGCCACTCCTTGGCGTAAAGTGGATCAATTTGAATGGAATGATCCTTATCTTTGACTCATTCTTATGAAGCACTTTTTACGCTCCTACAAGAATTTTTGTTTCACTTAACAAAATGCCTGGAAGTCGGATTTTGAAATAAAACGAGAAAAAGTACACGAAGTACAAATTTGATTCTGGGAAGTATTGCTATGGAAGTCTGATCTGTAAATGATCACTTTGTTCCTTGGACCATACGATGATGATGAAGATCACTGCTAGAAGATGAACAATTGGAAGAACTAAGTCACCAGAAAGGTATCGACGCACTTGGGCACTGATAGCGAGGCAGAATGCTTTCCTGCTTTGCTTCACTCTGTTCTAGAAGAAAAGTTGAAGAAGAATGCTCCAAAAAATCAAAGTCTCTGGGATCTGATCTCTATGTATTCTCTCCTTTCTCTCTGTCCCCTTACATGAGAAAAATCAGTCTATTTATAGACTTGGTTTCTTGTGCGTAAAAACTCAGCAAAAGTTCCGTCTTTACGCTGACAACTGCCACCCATGACCAAAGTCATTCTCAGCATACGTTGACACATGTCCCATCATTTCAGTAAGAATAGGATGCACGTACACACGCTCTTCGAGATGTATGGCATGAAAGCCATGTAGGCAAACTACGTTCTGAATTGGAATAGGGCGTAAAACAACCCAAATATAGCCTGAGCGTAAAGTAGTAGACTAGGCATACAATAGCCTTGATGTAGACTTTCCGCGTAAATGGGTTGTTAAATAACCTTGAGCCTAAAAGTAGCCCAAATAAACCTTACGCACACGTCAACCGTTGAGCGTAAAAACTCGTATAGTCTCCGTGCGTAAAAGAAGCCATATTATGTGCGTAAAGTGGCTCAGTCCACATACTAAACGACAAATGGGCCTCTGTGTAAAACAAATCCCTTTAATTTCTGTGATATATGCCATCATTAAATCTTTATGTCAGGCTTTGCATTAAATGCAAGACTTGACAGCTTTGTCCAGCGTAAAAGTGGCTAGCTTGTCTTTGGGCGTAAAATCCTTAGCTCTGACCCGGGCGTAAAATGATTAGCCTGCTTCGGGCGTAAAGTGATTAGCCACTCCTTGGTGTAAGGTGGATCGATTTGAATAGAATGAACTTTATCTTTAACTCATTCTTATGAAGCACTTTTTACGCTCCTACAAGACTCCCTTCAAAGTTTTCAGATATCTTCAAAGTTTGAAATACTTTGAACAGAAGCGTAAAAGTTGAGATTTGACCAGTCAGCGTAAAATTCGGGATACTCAACAGTCATCCGCGTAAAAGTGGGGATATCCAATAGTCGGCGTAATTTCGGGGAATTTGAACCAGTTTGAATTTCTCTATAAATAGATCTTTTCAGAGAGAAAATACTTTTAATCATCTTCTTGCAATCCCAAATTCCTTTGCCTTCTCCTTCTTCGAAACCTCACTTTGATCTGATGGCTCCCAAGAAATCATCCATTGCTAGCAACAAGGGGAAGAAACCCGCCGTCGATTCATCATCGGTCGATCGTGTGAAAACCCCCGTCCGGACATCAACATCACCCCGACAGCCTAACCCAGCCGTAGCTCCGCCTATGATGGGTAAAACCCTATTCTTTGGCTGGAAAAACTCGTCAGGGACGAAGGAGATAACCCGAACATTCAGTTTTTTATGCCCACATCATGCGTGTCAGCGTAAAAAAACTGAAATAACAAAATACGCCCACGTTGTACGTGTTAGCATAAAAGTTAAGAAATATGCCCACGTTATACGTGTCAGCGTAAAAGTTAAGAGATACGCCCATGTTATACGTGCCAGCGTAAAACTTGAACTACGCCCACAATTAAGGTGCTAGCGTAAAAAAACTGAACTACGCCCATGTTCATTCATGCCAGCGTAAAAAGACATATTACGCTCATATCAACATATGGTGGCATAAAAGTTTATCAACCATTGAGAGACTTTGTAAAACAAAGTCCTCATGAACTTTAGTAAACATAAATGTTTTTACTCATAAGACTTCAAACTAATTTGATCTCTCCCTTTTTTTTCTTTTGTCTTTTATCAGTAGATTTGCAAGCTCATCCACTCGAGGAAATTTTTGGCTCATCAGCTGGCATGGTAGGCTCGAACTATCTGGAAGATTTATCTCATGTCCAATTTTCTCAATCGAACCCTGATTACCCTATAGAGAGGGCACAACTGATATATGCTCAAGGAGACAGAATGTTGTTATCCATGATCGACGGGGAAGTACTGGTATCACTGGACAATCAACAATTCCTAAAGCCAGCCTTCTTGTTTGGAGATGCTATAGATTACAAATCACAGACTCACCCTAAAAAGGAGGCTTGTATATTTAGATCTGGAGAAAGGGTGATGTATCTTCCTGATATGGATAGAGATTATCCTCTATCTGCTTTCGTCCAAGCTAGCCATCACCGTCAAATGTTGTGGAACTTAACTCCCAGTAGCTATGGTAGACCGGGCAGGATCATCTTCAGACGAGAGAGAGCAAACGACATGGGTTACCACATCGGCGCTCCCTGCGGGGGTGTCATTCCATTTTCTGGTCTGATGCCCGAGTTTACACCGAGTGAGGACTCATCTCTTATTTAACCCGTACAGATTCCCATATTTATAAATAAGTTCCTAAGAGAAGGAGTCTTATATCCTCAGACCAATCCTAGGTTAACAGGATGGTTAACCCCTTATAGTAGCAATTGGATCCAGATTAGTAATTGGGTCAGGAAGAACTTTAAGACAGAATTGGATGAGATTGGTCTGTACGAAGTGGTAGTTTCCACCAGTTATGGTATTCCACCGAACGGCAACTTGTTCTTGGCTTTATTGGAGTTGTATATGAGTTCAACAGGAACTTTCGCAACTCCGCACGGCGAGATGGGTCTGGCCCTTCATGAGATGTAGTTCATTTCGAAGCTACCAATGGGCGAGTTTCCCTATGAAGAATATATTCCCTCCAATCGAGAATTAGCAGAAATTCGGGAGAAGAACCTCAAACTGGTGCAAGTCTACGAAGAACTTATGTGCCATTATCTGATTTGCACCAGCATGTATGAAACCGGATCACATCTGGCATACATAACTAAATGGACAACTTACCTATTTTATCATGAAAATAGAGTGTCCAAGACGGAGCAGAGGAGGTTCCGAGAAGATAAGACTCAGACCATCAAACCTTGCTCTATAATTCCTGCAGATTTAATTCAAGAATTAATGGCCTCGCATAAGTCTCGAGACCAAGATCTGTCTACAAGAACCAGAGATATCCCTGCGGGGACTGAAACTTTAAGCTACCTGAGACATGGTAGTCAGAAACTATTAAAGAAGGCCTTGCTGGCAGGATTCTTATCCCTGTGGCTACAAAGGTGGGTCGTGCCAGGGATCGGTACCGTAGACAGAATTCATCGAACCGTACCGTGGCCGGCGGTACGTTTGGTTTTCAAACACAGAATTAACCTGCTGTCGGCGATGGTATGCCGAATAAACGCAGGTCTACGAACTTTCGGTGAAGAGCTGATTAATAATGCTCCTCATCGAGATAATTTTCCAAGGGTGGAGTTGCCCTACACTTATTTAATGGGCTGGTTGCTACATCACAATTGCAATTTGTTGCCACCGCGCCCTGACGATGAAGCGAGAATTTTCCTTCAAAAATTTAGCAAATCCACATGGAGAGTTACAACGGTGGCAGATACCCGAGCAGCATTGAATTATTCTCACAGATGGAATTTCTTTTGTACCAGGCCACCAGTTCCGGCCGACTGCCTTGGTGCACAATTTGAAGACAGGGTAGAAAGAACAGCTTCATTATCAATACCTGTCTTCAGATGGCTAGTGTACATTAGACCCTCGCATATAATGTATAGAAGTGAAGATAATTGTGAATTCGAACCATACTTATCCAGTAGGTTCGCTCGTCAATTTGGGTATGACCAACTTCATGTTGGTAACCCTTCTACCAGTTTCCGTCACCATAGAAAACTGCTTGACGGAGCTCGAGCATGGCGGTATTTCAGCACTGCCTGTACTGGTGCCAGATTCAAAATATCTACCGCCACCAGTACAACTCAGTTACGCATCCTTCATTCATATGCTCGTTTTTACACATCTATTCGACCTTTTAAAGACGGTTACAGCATGCCAGGAAGTCTTAGATGGGCCCAGGAGGGAAATATTGAAGAACCTGTCCGAATAACTCCTGACGTGCCTGATAATGTCACTGCTATAGATGATTTTCTGGAAGTAATCCCCAGAGGGACTGGAGAGGTAGCAGCGGGTGCAATAATTATTGGAAAAACCCGCAAAAGGAAGCAAAGCGCGGTTACCACTCTTCCGGTGAAGTCTCCGGAGAAGAAGAAGAAGTCTACCACTAAAGGGCCTTCCAAGCCAAGAGCCCTCACTCCAGAAGATGATACCTTGGTTGAAGAGGATCATCTTATTGGTTCCTCTTCAGTCCATCCAGGAGAAATCTTCAGCCTCTCCACTAGTAGTAGCACCGAAAGCTGTAACACTTTTGTCTCCTGGACGTCTTAGCTCCTCGCTCCATTTATCTTTGCCAACCAAGGCACAAGTTACAGGGGATGCTACTACTGTATCTACTGTTGACCGTGACCGTATTCCATCAGATGAGCCGGCTCTCGACTTCGATGATGATGATTGGGATGGCGATTATGATTCATATCTTGAACATAACGCATATATTCCAGGTACCATACAAAACCTATACGGAATTATTTACCATGATTTTGTATATTAACTTATTTTGTTCATTTTGTAGATGTCATCATTGCACCAAAACCTATGGCTCCTCCTCCTCAAGAAGAAGATATTTATGAAAAAAATGAGGAATCTGAGGATGAAACTTCTTATTCAAAAGAAGAAGATGCTAATGAGGAGGGAGTTCAACAACCCGAGATGGAGTTTCAAGAAAAATATCCTCCATCGTTAGAGGTGCAAAAAGCATAACCTGAAATGTCCTCTCTTGCAGAAGACCAGCACAAAGAAGAGACCACAATAGGCCTCACTATAGGTGATGATAGAGCTGCTGGAGGAGAACCGGATTTGAATAAAGAAGCAGCTGTAGAAAATTTTACTGCAATTGAAGCGATAAAAAATCCTGTGGAGCAAACCATTGAAGAAAATGCTGAAAGCATCCTTGAATCGCCAATTGAAACTGGAGAAGCTATAATGACATCTTCTATTGTTGCTACTGATTCAGTACCAGTTTCTGATGAGCCAATGCCAGAACCTGAACCGGTTCCCGCAACTATCACCACATCCACCGATATTACCGCTACCAAAACTCAGAAACGGCTGGAGTAACAAATATTGAAGACAGTGCTCCCGAAGCTCTTGAGAATCAATTGGCTGTGGCAGCAGTAAAAACAACAATTTCATCTCAGCCTATTGTTACACCAATGGTATCTGTTGGTGTTGGAGATATAATCCCTGAAGCTCCTAGGGATCAATTGACCATTACAGCAGTAATAGCAATGACTTCGTCTCATCCTGCTGTCATACCAACAACATCTGTTTTTGGTCTCCAAAGAAGAGATCTATTAGATATTGCTGCCACACCAAGCTCCAGCGTAGAGATGAATCTCCTAGTTGAGATTCATACTGAGACCTTTTACAAAACTCTAGCAACTCTAATAAAAATGGTCCTGAATAAGGGCCTCAGTTACGAGATTTTAAAGGCAGCGATGGCTCTGACCATTAGGAATGTTGCTATGTTCGATGATGCTGGGAGAGCTGCAGTATTGGAGAAAATTGTAGAGGGCCTTGAACAGCCGATCAATGAATACCTCAAGCTATCAAGTGAGACTGTTGAAAGTCTCATCCAAGAGGAATATGACGCCTTAACGGCTGATTATCTTGCTCGGGAGACCACATATAATGAAGCTCTTCGTGAACATAGTCTAAAAGTTGCCAAAGAGAAAGCTTTTTTGGCTGGAATAAAGCCCGCACTGCATGGTCACAGAGTAGCTTACGATGCTTTGAACATAGATATTCAGAATAAAAATGATAAAATCCGTGAAGTTGAGGCTGAACTCGTTTGAAGGCTAAAAGGGAAAAGATGATCGACGCTCGAAATCTGTACCTCACTCAGAGCTCCATTTTAGAAGAACAAGCCTTCGGGGCTGAATTAACTATCAGAACCCTTGATGAAGCCAAGGACAAACTGATAATCAGCTTCGCTGGACTTTCTCGTATTTGTACTCCTGAAGCTCGACGTGCTGAAGCTACTAAAAAGGTTGTGAGTTCTCGTCACAAGGGATTGGAAGAACTACAGAAGTTGCTTCAAGATGTTTCGACTCCACCTTAGAAGAACTCCTTGTCATCTTTTGTCTCATTCATTTTTGTAATGTTTTCACAAGGAATGAATAAAATATTTATTTTGTGATCCTATCATTTATTTAAAATAAATAATAGGTATGAGGCAGAAAATACTTATCAGCAGTTATATGAACATGACAAGTCTTTTAAACTCAATAGTTTATATCTATCCAGAGGTAATATGGACATGATAGATAATCAAAATCTTACTTTCTGTTTTAGAGTATGCAATACTATCAGAGGTATTATGGACATGACAGCATGTAAGAACTCAGAGAAAAAGTAGATTAATATCTATGCTGAGGTCGAAGGAACATGATAGATAGGAAAAGCAAGTAGATTTAACATTTATCCAGAGGTCTTAAGAACATGATAAATAATAAATCCAGTTTTTTTTAATCGACCGGTAAGATAGAAGATCAAAATTTCTCTCCGAAGAGACGAGTAATCAGCTTAACCAAACCTTGGTAGCTGGAGATTAAGAGGACAAATATGTCAATATTAATGAAAGAATGAATGAACCAATATGGCCCAAGGATCATTTTCAAATGGCTCGGATCCATCATCAATTTGAGCCATGTAAGCTAAAAATATTTGCTCAGATTCATCATCATAGTCTCCTTTAACACACGAGGAGTGAGAAATATTAGATTCAATGAATTGGACTTCTTCTGAATCTGATGATTGTGAAGAGCTAGAAGAGAATTCTTCTTGTATATCGTCATTAAACATATGGGACGGATTATATCCCAATCCATGACGAGTTTTTTGGTAAAACGGATCACCATATAATGGTAGTCGTCTATCTTTGCCTTGATTGAGACCCTGCATAGTCTTTAAATCATATCTCATATTCTGGATAATTTTGAGAGATTGTTGACTATATCTGTCAATTCAGATTCTTCCTTTATCTTTATTTCTCAAATCATCTGTCTGAGCAACAGAGATATTTCTAGCCAGGCCAAACACAATTTGGCGCTTGTTTTTCTTATCAGACGGAATCACGAAATACGATTCCTTGTGACATCTATAAGTCACACAAGCTTGCGATGAAGCAGCTACAGAAAGAAGATAGAAAGAAGATGTTAGAAACCTTTGAGCATAAGGTCCAATATCGACATAAGGAGGAAAATTTTTTTCCTTATTGTCAATGTATAAGGTTCCCTCTGTCTCTATGTCGTCTTTATATTGATGACTTTTATTATCAGAAGATAAAGTCATTCTTTCAATAAACTTGACAGCCATATACTCGGAAAGGAAATCTTCTTTGATATCAAAAAGTACAGAATGATCAATATTTATATCATTTACAATTTGATTGCTACGCTTCGGATTAATCACTAGTGGATTATCATCTGTTTTCTGCGTAGATTTGCCAAGATTGACAATCAGAGGAGGTTCTGGATCATTCGTACGAAATGTACGCCCTTTGACTTTGATCACAAGAGGTTAAACTTAGCTTTTAACAGAAACATTTACTGATTCCTCAGATGAAGCTTGAGTTCTTCCTTTAACCTTGATCATCAAAGGTTGATTGTTGACAGATTGGGGTTGGATTCGCCCTTTGAATTTGATATTCAAAGGTTGCTCTTCTGGCGGATCTTCATTAATAGACTGATCTTCAGCAGATGATTGATCTTCAACCATATCTGATATCTCTTTCACATGCTCTTGTTTGTAAAGCCTTGAATCGGAAAAATAGGCTTCAACACCTTTGAAAGGATTGATATCAACAAACTCAGTCTTCACAACCCTTTGGGGATCCACATACTTGAAGCATTGGTGGAGAGTCGAAGGCACGATGTTATGCTCATGTAACCATGGTCTTCCAAGAAGAATATTGTAGGATACGTCTGAGTTACTAACATAAAATGTTGCCATAGTTCGAAGATCACCAATCTAAATCTTCAGACGAATCTTCTCCAGTGGTTTACTCTTTCCAGAGTTGAAACCAACTATTGTGATACTAGTGTAAGTCAGATCACTAGTTGGAATCCTCAATGGTCTTAGCATACTTTGAAGAATTATGCTAATGGAGACCCAGGATCAATGTAAATTCTGTCAACTTCAATGGATTCGATATACCTAGTGTAACACAAAGGCCTATCATGCTTGTTATGCTTCAACAGCATATCCTCTTGTGTGAAGGTAATATTGGGAATTGTTTCCATCACACTATGACATTGCGGGCATGATACTGGTATATTGCCAGGAGTCTTGAGTTGAGCTAAGCAGGAATCAGCTTGTAGCAAAGCTTCACTCAAAGTTTTGCAACTTTCTCTAGAAAGGCGAAGCAACTCAAAAATAGATAATCTAGCCAGAGTATTAGCCAATTGGGCTAAAATATTTAGGGTTTCATCACCACCCCCTGACTGAAAGTAGACTTCAACGGGACATCAAAGCGTACCGCTTTCTGTTTTCCCTTTTCAACCACAGCAGGAGCAAGAGACGGTTGAGTTGATGGTGTTTCAACATTCTCAGCTTCCTTAGAGGATCCCTCATAATCTTTGTGGTACTCTTTTCCAGATCTTGTACCAGTAAAAGTTTCTTCTTCAGACTCAGAAGAAGGAAGTACCATATTGCAGGATTTAATCTTCCTTTCCTTAGCCTTCTTCTTGTGAGGATTGTTATGAGGAACCTCAGAACCCAATCCAACAATGGATTTTTGATTTTGAATTTGTAAAGGAAGTCGTATCCCTTTATCATAATTCAAACCTTCTGCCTTTTGAAAATTATAACCCATTTTCTTCATGAGAAGGATAGATTGTTGACTGTACAAGTGAGTAGGCAGTGGACTTTCAACAGGTAATTCCATAGAGGAAGAAGAAAAGATCTCTGTGACTACAGAAGAATAAGGAATAACCGTCTCTGTAGCTACGGGAGGAAGAGGATTTGGTATACGAGGAAAAATTCCTATAGGAGCCTTTTCATAAGCAGCAAAGACTTGTTGTGCCCTGTATAAGGGAATACTATTCATGGCTAGCCACTGCTGATGAGTAAGCTTGAGCTTGGCAGGCGGAGCCAGACTCGGAGGACATATATTCAATCCTCTCAGTCTATCTTCCAAAGGAATGCCGTCCCATAGATGATCCAAATCATCAGGCTCTGGAATAACATGAGAAATTATATTACAGGTTTTGACTTTCTTACCTTTCTTGGATTTTGAAGTTTTACCTTCATCTTCCATTTCAGGTATTAAGTCAAGATGTACCCACATAATCTCACCATTCTTTAATGTAAGAGGCAACAATCCTTCATTTTCTTCTCTGACAGGCGGGATATTCAAAATCTTCATCGTCGCCTTCGAAATTGGGACAATTCTATCTGGTACTTGTTGTGGAGGAAAATCTCCAAATTGAAGAGAAACCATATTGGTTGTAACCGTATGGTCATCATTGGCTAAAGCAATGGCGCCACCATTTATCAGCTCTTGGATTTTCTTCTTTAAAACATAGCAAGCACTGGTAGGATGATTAATGTATCTATGATAGATATAATATTTGGGATTATCAGTCAGGTTCACCTCATTGGGCCACTTTGGCTCTGGAATATGAAGTTTTCCACTCTTCACCAGACATTGGAATATCCCTAGGATATCACTTTCGTCAAAAGAGTATTCTTTTTTTGACCTGGAAGATTCCTGATTATTCGGCGTTGTTTTATTCTTGATAAGATTGACCATAAGAGTGTCTTTTCCTTTCATATTACGATTGCCGGAATTATTACCAGGATTACTTTTCTTTCCTTTATCCTCAGAGGCAGAAATCATCCCATGTTCACGAGCCAACCTACCATTGGTCTCAGCGAAAACTACTGCTATGATAAACGAAACCCAATCTGTAAATTGGGAACTCGTGAAGACAGCGATAGATGGTCGTAGATTCATCTTACATGTATCAATCAGTACTGAATCTGGCATACCAGGGGGCATCTTTAAAGTTGCCTGTCGGAAACGTTCAATGAACGTCCGAGTATCTTTTTTCTCCTTTTGCTTGATTTCTATTAAGGAGGACATGTTCATGTCCATACCTCCTTCATAGAAATGGGAGAGAAATATTGCCTTAAATTCGTCAAAAGACAAAATGCAATTGTCCGGTAAACTACGATACCAGTCGTAAGCTGAACCCGTCAAGCATCCAATTAATACTCTAGAGAGAAGAGCATCATTTTTCTACAAATGTACAGTCATAATATCAAAGTAATTGATATACTGACTAGGAGAAGCCTTTCCATCAAACAATACCATGGACTGTGGCTTGAATTTCGGTAGAAAAGGTACATCATTCCAATGAGGAGGATAAGGTTGCTTGATCCCTAACCTCTGGAGTTGATCCTTTTGCTTCAAAACTTCAAACTGTGCTTTGAGCTCACGCACTGCTTGAATGTCTTCACTGGTTTGTGGAAGCACATTTGATTAAAAAGTTGTTAGTTGTACCGTAATCCCCACCGGAGATGGTACATCTTCTGGAATGATGGGATCTGGAGATGCAGAATTTTGGTTAACAGCAGCTCTTGGATATTCAAAGGTATATCAACCCCTTGGCTATCTTGAGTTGGTGCTGCTGCCTGAACCGGTGTTACAATTGTTGGTTGAGCAGTTTGCTGAGCTGTTATTATCTGGTGCATGCTTTGCATCATGTTAAGCATGTCTTTCAATGATTGCTCAACAGCGGTGAAACGTTGTTCTGTATTGACTGATGACATCTCTTGTTCATCTCCAATAGCGTAGGATTCAACCTCTCTTGAAGATACAGAAGGATTAGTATAGAAGTATGAATCAACACTATCAGTTTCGGAATCAAGAGATTGAGTACCCCCAGCTTCAGAATCAGAAGTCTGCAATTGTCTTTGCCTTCTTGATCGAGTATTCTGATATACTCCTTCAAAAGAATCAAAAAGTCTGTTGAATTGTTGTTGACCTGGGGTTTGGAACGTGTTCCGTCTAGGACGTCGTCCTCTGTTGGTGTGAGATGCCATGTTGACTGACGCATATGACAATTCATCGGCTTATTGTTGGGGTGTATTAAAATTCAATCGATCAAAAACTGACCGTCTGGAAGCCGAGCAACAACATTTGATCACAATCTGGTGACACTCACGGTGATGATTTTCTTGGGGGAGCGTCACGGGAGATTGTCTATTTTTACGCTTTTGCATTAGCAATTCACGTAAATTAGAAGGAGTAGAAGGAGTAGTCTTCTTTATTACATTTGGGGTAGCAAAACGTTTTGTCCCTTGTGTATAAAAAAGATTACTGGCTGCATTCGCAGAAACCAAACTGTATATTTTTACGCGTTTGGAGTTGTGTACGCAAATCTTGAGATTTTTGAGCACGAAGGACTCCATTTTTATTGCGTGTGATTTATAGGTTTGTTACTTTGCATAGAACAGTATAAGAAGGCTGTTGGTGTAGAACTGAAGCTTTACCAACAACATTTTTATGCTGTATGCATTTAGGTACATTCACATTAGATGTAAAAATATCGTTGCGAATTTTATCTACACTGTCACAGACAGAAGACTTACCTTTATGCGTAGAGCGTAAAAATTGATTATCTACCTCGTCACAGACGGGAGATTTTCCTTTTCACGAAGAGCGTAATTTTTTTGTGTCTACCACGTCACAGATGGAAGACTTATTTTTACACTTCGAAGCACAAGCCTTAGAGTCTGCCTCATTACAAATGGGAGACTCGTTCTTATGCACTTAGCGTAAAATTTGGTTTTTACCCACTGGGCGTAAAACCTGATTATCTTCACCGTCACAAACGGGAGATAACTTGCCACACTTAGAGTGCAACCCTGATGTAAGGACTATCTCGTTACGAACGGGAGCCCCTACGACAGGAGTGGGAAGAATTCCCTTGCCCTCAGAAGCAACAGAGAGATCAGAAGCTATTTTGGATTTAGGAATCCAAACTTTTCGTGCTTTGCGAGATTTTTGAACATTGGAGCGGCGAGAACCACCCCCAGTTCGGAGCATTTCTTCATAAGCAGTCTGGTCGAAGTGTACAACCAGAGTCTTCTTTGTCGATCCAATCGACACATCATCGTATTGAGCAATTGCCTCCTCGTCAGAGGAGAAGGTCGTCCCCAGCAGAGTCGCCATTTTTGTTTCACTTAACAAAATGCCTGGAAGTCAAATTTTGAAATAAAACGAGAAAAAGTACAAAAAGTACAAATTTGATTCTAGGAAGTATTGCTATGGAAGTCTGATCTGTAAATGATCACTTTGTTCCTTGGACCATACGATGATGATGAAGATCACTGCTAGAAGATGAACAATTGGAAGAACTAAGTCACCAGAAAGGTATCGACGCACTTGGGCACTGATGGCGAGGCCGAATGCTTTCCTGCTTTGCTTCACTCTGTTCTGGAAGAAAAGATAAAGAAGAATGCTCCAAAAAATCAAAGTCTCTGGGCTCTGATCTCTATGTATTCTCTCATTTCTCTCTGTCCCCTTATATGAGAAAAATCAGTCTATTTATAGACTTGGTTTCTTGTGCGTAAAAACTAAACAAAAGTTCTGTCTTTACGCTGACAACTGCCACCCATGACCAAAGTCATTCTCAGCATACGTTGACACGTGTCCCATCATTTCAGTAAGAATAGGATGCACGTACACACGTTCTTCGAGATGTGTGGTATGAAAGCCATGTAGGCAAACCACGTTCTGAATTGGAATAGGGCGTAAAACAACCCAAATATAGCCTGAGCGTAAAGTAGTAGACTAGGCATATAATAGCCTTGATGTAGACTTCCCGCGTAAAGTGGTTGTTAAATAACCTTGAGCGTAAAAGTAGCCCAAATAAACCTTACGCACACGTCAACCGTTGAGCGTAAAAACTCGTATAGTCTCCGTGCGTAAAAGAAGCCATATTATGAGCGTAAAGTGGCTCAGTCCACATACTAAACGACAAATGGGCCTCTGTGTAAAACAAATCCCTTTGATTTCTGTGATATATGCCATCATTAAATCTTCATGTCAGGCTTTGCATTAAATGCAAGACTTGACAACTTTGTCCAGCGTAAAAGTGGTTAGCTTGTCTTTGGGCGTAAAATCCTTAGCTCTGACCCGAGCATAAAATGATTAGCCTGCTTCGGGCGTAAAGTGATTAGCCACTCCTTGGTGTAAAGTGGATCGATTTGAATGGAATGATCTTTATCTTTGACTCATTCTTATGAAGCACTTTTTACGCTCCTACACCTGGTCTGGCCTGATCTGCCACCATCGACGACCAGATCCGTCGATCTCCCGCCAGACCTGTCCAGCACCATGGTAAACCCTCTCCTCCGCTTCTCTATCCCTCTCACTCTCTTCCTCCCCACTCTTTTCCCCTCTCCTTCATTCTCACTCTCGTCTTCTCTGCTCCTCTCTCTCTCTATTGTGGCTGATTGATATTAGGGTTTTATTAGGGTATTAAACTTTCTTCTTGGATTTAACTTTCAACCTAATTGTTTTATGGTTTTTAAACCATTGAGAGTGATATTATTTTCGTGGACTGTGGGTTCAAGCCTATTAGCATGAGTTAGGTTATAACTATTTCGATGCTAGGCTGGGCCAGCCTAATAGTTTGTTTAATATATAAATAGTTATATATTAATTTCTCTTGGGCCAGACTTAAGGCCTATATATATAGTATAATTGATATGTATATTTGTATATATATTAGTACATATATTTTATTCTGATTTTAGACTATATGTATATTAAATAATTATTAGAAAGTATTTATATAAATAATTGTACTAGTTGATTTCAAATATATTGTTATTAGAAAATCTATTAATATTAATAAGGTATTTTGTCTAATATAAATGTTATCTATAAAATCCTAGTAACCAAAATTTATGTTTTAGCTTAATAAATATTTTCAAAAATTATTTCCAATATTTACACTAATAAAAACATAGTTTCTAATATGTCCAAAATAGTATATTTGTTTACTATGACATTTCTTTGAATATCATTAATTACATACTGATCGTGCGTTTCTAAGTTTATGACCCCACCCAATCTCTACAAATCTATCGGCAATCTTTGGATTATCAATTTTGGATAATCTTGGGGTATTGGACATTATGATCTGCGATCACTTATCTAGGACTTATTATTCTGTAGACTGTGATCCTTTCTGTGTCGATACGTTTATGTTGTTCACGTCGATAATAACTACGCAAGGCAAGTACTCACGATGATCACTTTAATTTTCTGATAGTTACTCTATTTCATGCTTTTAGATGTACTTTCCTGACTATCGACGTGACTCTTACATGAGATTAGTATTATGTATTCTATATCACGATTATGTGCTTTCCATGCTTTTGTGTTTACCTTGTTCACATTATGATTTAAATCCATGATTTCTAGTTGGACGTGAAATACCTTAGTATATATGTGATCAAAATCCTGTACATTCCGTGATTCTGTGCCTGACAGCTATGTTGACCCAAACTGGATCACAATCAACCTAATTTAGAGAATTAAGAAAATGATATATGATATGATCTAATACGACACATCAAGTTCAATACAGAACGTATCAAGTTCAAGACAGACGTCATTGACAAAGCTGTTACATTGCAAATGTATTTGCACTCAGTTTGTAATTATTTAATTTATTGAGCCTAGGAACATGTACGTTGAGTCGCATTGAGTCATCTAAACCCGTAGACTTACTTCTCCAAACTCCACCATACAAAACAAAATAATCCCAGAACCAAACCAAACCAATTTAGCCCATATAAACTTTCTGGCCCAAGGTAGACAGAATTCGGGCTGAACTCTGCCTTTGGCAGAACTCGGGCCGAACTCTACCCCCAATTTTTAGGAACACCATGCTACTAGCTGTCCAACGTTCAAATTTTTGAATGTTTATGATAAAATTTTGGCCGAATTCTGCCTCCTCTGACCAATATAAATAGGACATGAATTCTCTCATTTCAAATCATCTCTCACTCTCAATCTTCTAAGCCTTATACATTCTAAGCCTTACTTTTCCAATCTACTAGCCACAAAACTTCCTAAGCCCTAAGATGCTAAGTGCGATTCATCTAGAAGTTTCTGTGCAAGGGTTAAAAAGTAGTCACGTGGGCAATTCCAAGTTTCGCCTCTGCGAGGTTGTAAGAAGTTGGCGTGCTCTTCTGAGTAAAGCTACGCGTGTACCCTATTTCACAAATAGTGGATTTCAATCCTGAGTGAGAGTTCTCAGACCTGGACTAGTCCTCCACGAGGGAAACCAGGTTATATCATTGTGTTTGCGTATGCTTTTCTGATCTCTCTTAATTTTTGTATTACTACTCTGATTATATATTTTCTTGGTAGTTGCTTCTGGACTTGGCATAGAGTTAATTTTTAATTGGTTATTTTTGAAACAAATTCGATTCACCCCCTCTAGAGTTGCCTATACTTTACTTTAATTGGTATCAGAGCTCTGTTCTCTTGATAATGGATTAACATCCTAGAGCTGATTCATGGCAACCACGCAACCTATCTTTGCCAACTATGGTGAAGGACAGTCCACTAATAGGCCACCCCTATTTGATGGAACCAACTACACCTACTGGAAGACACTAATGAGTTTCTATCGAAAATCTCTAGACTTTGACTTATGGACCATAGTCATAAATGGTTATAAGAAGCCTGCTAGAATTGTTGTTGAGGAGAATCTTATAGAGAAACCCCACGACAAATATACTGATCAAGAAAATAAACAGGCTAGTCTAGATGCTAGGGTTATTAATGCTCTCTTTTATGCTATAGACAAGACGGAATTCAACAGGGTATCTACGTGTTCCACTTCCCACAAATTATGGAAGATTCTAGAAGTGACTCAGGAAAGAACCACACAAGTCAAGGAATAAAAAATTAGTCGGCTAACACAGGAGTGCAAAGCATTCAGGATGAAGCCCAATGAGACGATCAAACAAATGATCACTAGATTCCTCGACATCGTCAACCCTCTTTCTTCCCTCGTTAATGACTACTCCAACCATGAGAAGTGTTTCACTTAACAAAAATGCCTGGAAATTGGCTTTTGAAAATAAAACGAGAAAAAGTACAAAAAGTACAAATTTGATTCTTCGAAGTATTGCTATGGAAGTCTGATCTATAAATGATCACTTTGTTCCTTGGACCATACGATGATGATGAAGATCACTGCTTGAAGATGAATAGCTGGAAGAACTAAGTCACCAGAAAGGTATCGACGCACTTGGGCACTGATGGCGAGGCCGAATGCTTTCCTGCTTTGCTTCACTTTGTTCTGAAAGAAAGGTTGAAGAAGAATGCTCTGGAGAATCAAAAAATCTCTGAGTTCTAATCTCTCTATTTTCTCTCCTCCTGTCTCCCCTTCATATGAGAAAAATCAGTCTATTTATAGACTTGGGCTCCTGTGCGTAAAAACTCAGCAAAAGTTCCGTCTTTACGCTAACAACTGCCACCCATATTTGGAGTCATCCTCTGCATACGTTGACACGTGTCTCATCATTTCAGTAAGAATAGGATGCACGTACACACGTTCTTCGAGATATATGGCAAGAAAGCCATGTAGGCAAACCACGTTCTGAATTGGTGAAGAAGAATAGGGCGTAAAATTAACCCAAGTATTTCCTGAGCGTAAAGTAGTGGACTAGGCGTAAAATAGCCCTGACATGGACTTCCCGCATAAAGTGGTTGTTAAATAACCTTGAGCGTAAAAATAGCCCAAATAAACCTTACGCACACGTCAACTTTTGAGCGTAAAAACTCGTATAGTCTCCGTGCGTAAAAGAAACCTTATTATGAGCGTAAAGTAGCCCAGTCCACATATTAAACGACAAATTGGTCTTTGTGAAGAACAAATCCCTTTGATTTCTGTGAAATATGCCATCATTAAATCTTCATTTCAAACTTTGCATTAAATGCAAGACTTGACAGCTTTGTCCAGTGTAAAAGTGGCTAGCCTGTCTTAAGCGTAAAAACCATTAGCTTTGACCCGGGCGTAAAATGATTAGCCTGCTTTAGGCGTAAAGTGATTAGCCTCTCTTTGGCGTAAAGTGGAACAATTTGAATGAAATGATCCATCTCTTTGACTCATTCTTATGAAGCACTTTTTACGCTCCTACAAGACCCCCTTCAAAGTTTTCAAATATCCTCAAAATTTGAAACACTTTGAACAGAAGCGTAAAAGTCAGGATTTAACCAGTCAGCGTAAAATTGGGGATATCCAACAGTCATCCACATAAAAGTGGGGATATCCAACAGTCGGCGAAAAAATCAACAATTTGAATCGATTTGAAAATTCCCTATAAATAGGGTTTTTTCGGGGAAAGAAAGAACTTTACTTTGTTTCCTTGCTTCCGTAATCCCGATTTTTCTTGAACTCTCTTCTTCCTCTTGCATTCCATTCGATGGCCCCCAAGAAGTCCGCCGCCGGCAGTAGTAAAGGGAAGAAAGCCATTGATTCGTCATCGACAGAACATGTGAAAACCCCCGTTCGATCGTCAACACCACACCGACAACCCAACCCAGCCATAGCTCCGCCTATGAGGGGTAAAGCACTCCCTTATGGCCGTAGAACTTTATCGGAGAAGAAAAAAAATCTTTTGTATCACGCCCACGTTATACGTGTTAGCGTAAAGCTCAAAAATATGCCCACGTTTATACGTGTCAGCGTAAAACTGAAATACGCCCACATCTAATGTGCCAGCGTAAAAACTTAAATACGCCCACATCTAATGTGCCAGCGTAAATCTCCAAAAAAAATAAAAAAGGCTTTGTGTAAAAATAAAAGACATTTTTAGAAAACTTTTCAGATCCATTTATCTGCATAAATGACATCAAATTAGACTTTTTCTAACTTGATTTCTTTTTCTTTTTGCAGTGGACTTGCAAATTCACCCTCTTGCAGAAGTCTTTGGTTCGTCAGTTGGCATGGTGGGTTCGAATTATCTAGAGAATCTGTCTCACGTAGCATTTCCTCAGTCAAACCCCGATTACCCGATAGAGAGAGCACAATTGATAGCAGCCCAAAGGGATATGATGTTGTTATCCATGATGAATGGAGATTTGTTGACTTCACTAGATGCACAACAATTTGCAAAACCGGCCTTCTTGTTTGGGGACGCAATTGACTGTAAGTCCCAGACACACCCCAAGAAGGAATCTTGTGTATTCAAATTTGGGGATAGAGCCATGTATCTTCCGAATATGGACAGAGATTATCCTTTGTCAGCATTTTTCCATGCTACCCACCATCGACAAATGCTGTGGAATTTGACTCCTAATGGTCATGGAAGACCAGGTAGAATTGTTTTCAAGAGGGAGCATGCGGGTATTTTGCTAGTGTTTCCAATGGTGGTGTCACTTCTATTTTTGGCCTCATGCCAGGAGCTAATCCTAGTGAAGACTCGGGTTTAATTCAACCAGTACAAACCCAAATTTTTGTCAACAAATTTATGAGGGCTGCTGTATTATATCCCCAAACCAACCCTAGGCTGTCGGGATGGTTGACTCCATTTAACCAAAACTGGATCCAGATAAGTATTTGGATGATGAAGAACTTTGAGATAGAGCTGAAAGATATTGGCTTGTATGAAGCGATAGCTTCCACCAGTCAGGGTATTCCTCCGAACGGAAACTTATTCATGGCTTTAATGGAGATATATATAAGTTCAACTGGAACTTTTACAACTCCGAAAGGCGAAATGGGCCTTGCCCTTCATGAGATGCAGTTTATCTCGAAGCTGCCAATGGGGGAAGCCCCATTTCAGGAATACGTTCCCTCCAACAGGAAACTGGCTAAAATCAGAGAGACTAACCCTCAGTTGATTGAGGTATATGAGGAATTGATGTGTCACTATCTGATTTGTACTACAATGCATGAAAGTACATCTTATTTAGCATATATCAACAAGTGGACGACTTATCTCTTCTTCCATAAGGATAAGATATCAAAAGATGACAAAGAAAGGTTTCAGGAAAATAAAGCTCCGGTAATCAATATAGATTCGACAATTCCCTCTAACAAAATTCGGGATATGATGATTGTCTACAAATTCTCGAATAAATATCTGTCTACAAAGACTGGGGAATTCCCTGCCGGAACTGAAGCTTTGAGCTTCCTTAGATACGGCAATCAAAAAATCTCCAGGAGAGCTTTGTTGGCCGGCTTTCTTTCTTTATGGCTGAGAAGATGGGTCGTACCGGGTAATAGGACTATTGACAGAATCCATCGTAGCGTACTATGGCCAGCAGTACGCTTGGTTTTTAAAGTCAGAATCAATCTGCTATCGGCCATGGTGTGCCGTATAAATGCAGGTTTAAGGACTTTCGGTGAAGAGTTAATCAACAATGCTCCTCATCGGAACGTTTTTCCCGGGGTAGAAATGCCCTATACTTATTTGATGGGCTGGTTGTTGTACCACAACTGTAATTAGTTGCCACCAGGCTCGGGAGATAATGAGGAGATCTTCCTCCAAAAATTTAGCAAAGCTACATGGACCGCTACGACTGTGGCGGATACCCGGGCAGTTCTGAACTATTCTTATGGTTGGAATTTATTCTACACTCGGCCACAAGTTCCAGCAGATTGCTTTGGCATTCAGTTTGAAGATGAAGTCGAAGGAAGAGCTGCATTGCCATCATCAGTTTTTAGATGGCTTCAGTGCATCAGACCTTCTCACCTGATGTACAGAAATGAAGATAATTGTGCGTTTGAACCATATCTACCCAGTAGGTTCGCTCGCCAATTTGGATACAACCAACTTTATGTTGGTAACCCCTCTACTAACTTCCGTCACTATGGGAAATTACTCGACGGTGCTAGGGGTTGGAGATATTTCAATACTGCTCGTACTGGTGCCAAATTTAGAGTCTCAACCGCCACCAGTACTACAGAGCTACGTATACTTCATACATATGCTCACTTTTATGCTTCAATTCGTTCTTTTGCCTACGGCTACAATATGAGAGGTAGTCTAAGGTGGCCTAAAGAAGGAAATATTGAGGAACAGGTCAGGGTGCCAGCAGACATCCCTGACGATACTGGCATTTCAGATCCATATCTGGAAGTTATCCCTACAGGAGTTGGGGAACCAACTGCAGAACCTATCATCATTGGCAAAGGCTGAAAGAGAAAATAAAGTGCAGCCGTCACATTTCCAGAGAAAACTCCGGAAAAGAAGAAGAAGTCTACCAATAAAGGGCCTTCCCAACCAAGAGCCCTCACTCCAGAAGATGACACCTTGGTTGAAGAGGATCATTTTATTGGTTCTTCCCTAGTTCATCCAGGAGAAGGATCTTCAGCCCCTCCACCAGAAGTAGCACCAAAAGTTGTAACACTTTTGTCTCCTGGACGTCTTAGCTCCTCGCTCTATTTATCTTTGCCAACCAAGGCACAAGTTACGGGGGATGCTACTGCTGTATCCACTGCTGATCGAGACCGTATTCCATCAGATGAGCCGGCTCTCGACTTCGATGATGATGACTGGGATGGCGATTATGATTCATATCTTGAACATAACACACATATTCCAGGTATTATACAAAACCTATACGGAATTATGTACCACGATTTTGTATATTAACTTATTTTGTTCATTTTGTAGATATCATCATTGTACCAAAGCCTGTGGCTCCTCCTCCTCAGGAAGAAGATATCTATGAAGAAAATAAGGAATCTGCGGATAAAACTTCTTCTTCCAAAGAAGAAGATGCTGATGAGGAGGGAGTACAACAACCCTAGGTGGAGCTTCTAGAAGAACGTTCTCTATCATTAGAGGTACAACCAGCACAACCTGAAATGTCATCTCCTGCTGAAGACCAGCTCCAGGAAGATACTACAATAGACCTCACTGTAGGTGATGATGGAGTTGCTGGAGGAGAACCAGTCTTGAATAAAGAATAAACTATAGAAAATTTTACTACAACTGAAGCAGTAAAAAATCCTACGGAGCCGACAATTGAAGAAGATGCTGAAAGCATACTTGAGTCACCAACTGAAACTGGAGGAGTAATAACATCTTCTACTGTTGCTGCCGATCTAGTATCAGTTTCTGATAAGCTAATACCAGAACCTGAACCGGCTCCCGTAATTGTCACCACATCCACCGATATTACCGCTACCAGAACTCCAGAAACAGCTGGAGTAACAAATATTGAAGACATTGCTCCCGAAGCTCTTGGGAATCAATTGGCTATGGCAGCATTAACAACAACAATTCCATCTCAGCCTGTTGTTACACCAATGGTATCTGTTGGTGTTGGAGATATAATCCCTGAAGCTCCTAGGGATCGATTGGCCATGACAGCAGTAACAGCAATGACTTCATCTCATCCTACTGTCATACCAACAACATCTGTTTCTGGTCTCCAAAGAAGAGATCTATTAGATATTACTGCCACACCAAGCTCCAGCGTAGAGATGAATCTCCAAGTTGAGATTCATACTGAAACCTTTTATATAACTCTGGCAACCTTAATAAAAATGGTCTTGAATAAGGGCTTCAGTTATGAAATTTTAAAGGCGATAATGGCTCTGACAATCAAGAATGTTGCCATGTTCAATGATGTTGAGAGAGCTACAACATTGGAGAAATTTATGGAAGAACTTAAGCAACCGATCAGAGAATATCTTAAGCTGTCAAATAAGACT
Organism: Iris pallida; assembly: GCA_029216955.1. Classification (NCBI taxonomy): domain Eukaryota; kingdom Viridiplantae; phylum Streptophyta; class Magnoliopsida; order Asparagales; family Iridaceae; genus Iris; species Iris pallida. The sequence goes on from JANAVB010034417.1 coordinate 75,859,196, forward strand.
GTTGAAAACCTCATTCAGGAGGAGTATGATGCCTTAACGGCTGATTATCTTGTTCGGAAGACCACATATAATGAAGCTCTCCATGAACATAGTCTGAAGGTTGCCAAAGAGAAAGCCTTTTTGGCTGGTATAAAGCCCGCACTACATGGTCACAGAGTAGCTTATGATGCTTTAAACATAGATATTCAGAGAAAAAATGATAAAATCTACGAAGTCGAGGCAGAGCTAGCTCGCTTGAAGGCTGAAAGGGAAAAGATGATTGACGCTCGAAATCTGCACCTCACCCAAAGCTCCATTTTAGAAGAACAAGCCTTTGGGGCTGAATCAACCATCAGAACCCTTGATGAAGCCAAGGATTATCTGATAATCACCTTCGCTGAACTTTCTTGTATTTGTACCCCTGAAGCTCGACGTGATGAGGCTACCAAGAAAGTTATGAGCTCTCGTGGCAAGCGGCTAGAAGAATTACAGAAGTTACTTCAGGATATTTCTGCTCCACTTTAAAAGAGTGCTTTATCATCTTTTATTCATTTTGTAGCGTTTCCACCAGAAAGAAATGAATAAAATATTTGTTTTGTGATCCTATCATTTATTTAGAATAAACAATAGGTATGAGGCAGAAAATACTTATCAGCGGTTATATGAACATGACAAGTCTTCTAAACTCAATAGTTTGTATCTATCCAGAGGTAATATGGACATGATAGATAATCAAATCTTATTTTCTGTTTTTAGAGTATGCAATACTATCAGAGGTAATATGGACATGACAGTATGTAAGAACTCAAAGAAAAGTAGATTAATATCTATGCAGAGGTTGAAGGAACATGATAGATAGGAAAAGCAAGTAGATTTAACATTTATCCAGAGGTCTTGAGAACATGATAAATAATAAATCCAATTTTTTAATCAACTGGTAAGATAGAAGATCAAAATTTCTCTCCGAAGAGACGAGTAATCAGCTTAAACAAACATTGGTAGCTGGGGATTAAAAAGACAGATGTCATTGAGGATATATACCAATATAAAATGAACCGACATATCATTCAAAAAAATAAAGAGATTAATTTAATTCCATTTATCCTCTGTAGGTGGCTGTCGCTATTCAAAACGAAGTTTCCATTGAGTGTCCATTTGTTGAGCCCAAGGATCATTCTCAAATGGCTCAGATTCACCATCAATTTGAACCATGTAAGCCGAGAATACCTGCTCAAATTTATCATAATAGTCTCCTCTAACATATGAGGGGTGAGATATATCGAATTCGATGAATTGGACTTCTTCTGAATATGATGATTGTAAAGAGCTAGAAGAGAATTCTTCTTGTATATCGTCATTAAGCATGTAGGACGGATCATATCCCAGTCCATGACGAGTCTTCTGGTAAAATGGATCACCACATAATGGTAGTCGTCTACCTTTGCCTTGATTGAGACCTTGCATAGTCTTCAAATCATATCCCATGTTCTGGATAATCTTGAGAGATTGTTGACTGTATCTGTCAATTCGGATTCTTCCTTTATCTTTATCTCTCAAATCATCTGTCTGAGCAACAGGGATATTTCTAGCCAGGCTAAACACAATTTGGCACTTGTTTTTCTTATCAGACGGAACCACGAAATAAGATTCTTTGTGACGTCTGTAAGTTACACAGGCTTACGATGAAGCGGCTACAGGAAGAAGATAGGGAGAAGATGTTAGGAACCTTTGAGCATAAGGTCCAACATCGACATGAGGAGGAAAATAATTTTCCTTATTGTCAATGTATAAGGTTTCCTCTGTGTCTATGTCGTCTTTATATTGATGACTTTGATTATCAGAAGATAAAGTCATTCTTTCAATGATTTTGACAGCCATATACTCGAAAGAAAGTCTTTATTGATATCAAAAAGTACAGAATGATCAATATTTACGTCATTTACAATTTGATTGCCATGCTTCGGATTAATCACTAGTGGACTATCGTCCGTCTTCTGCGTAAATTTGCCAAGATTGACAATCAAAGGAGGTTCTAGATCATTCGTATGAAATGTACGCCCTTTGACTTTGATCACAAGAGGTTGAACTTAGCTTTTAGTAGGAACATTCACTGATTCCTCATATGAAGCTTGAGTTCTTCCCTTAACCTTGATTATCAAAGGCTGATCATTGACAGATTGGGATTGGATTCGTCCCTTGACAATGATTTTCAAAGGTTGCTCTTCTGGCAGATCTTCATTAATAGACTGGTCTTCAGTAGATGATTGATCTTCAACTATGTCTGATATCTCTTTCACATGCTCTTTCTTATAAAGCCTCGAGTCAAAAAAATAGGCTTCGACACCCTTGAAAGGATTGATATCAGCAAACTCAGTCTTTACAACTCCTTGGGGATCCACATACTTGAAGTATTGGTGGAGAGTTGAAGGCACGATGTTATGCTCATGTAACCAAGGTCTTCCAAGAAGAATATTGTAGGATACGTCTGAGTTAATAACATAAAATGTTGCCATAGTTCGAAGATCACCAATCTGAATCTTCAGACGAATTTTTCCCAGTAGTTTGCTCTTTTCAGAGTTGAAACCAACTATTATGGTACTAGTGTAAGTCAGATCACTTGTAGGAATCCTCAATGGTCTTAGCATACTTTGAAGAATTATGCTAATGGAAGACCCAGGATCAATGTAAATTCTGTCAACTTCAATGGATTCAATATACCCAGTGTAACACAAAGGCCTATCATGCTTGTTATGCTTCAACAGCATATCTTCCTGTGTAAAGGTGATGTTGGGAATTGCTTCCATCACACTATGACATTGTGGGCATGATACTGGTATATTGTCAGGAGTCGTGAGTTGAGCTAAGCAGGAATCAGCTTGCAGCAAAGCTTCACTCAAAGTTTCACGACTTTCTTTAGAAAGGCGAAGCAACTCGAAGATAGATAATCTAGCCGGAGTATTAGCTAACTGGGCTAGAATATCGAATTTATAGGGTTTCATCACCACCCCCTGACTTGAAGTAGACTTCAACGGGATGTCGAAGTGTACCGCTTTCTGTTTCCCCTTTTCAACCACGGTAGGAGCAAGAGACGGCTAAGTTGATGGTGTTTCAACATTCTCAGCTTCTTTGGAGGATCCCTCATAATCTTTGTGGTACTCTTTTCCAGATCTTGCACCAGCAAAAGTTTCTTCTTCAGACTCTGAAGAAGGAAGTACCATATTGCAGGATTTAATATTCCTTTTCTTGGCTTTCTTCTTGTGAGCTCAGAACCTAATCCAACAGTGGATTTTTGACCTTGAATTTGTAAAGGAAGTCGTATTCCTTTATCATAATTCAAACCTTCTGCCTTTTGAAAGTTATAACCCATCTTCTTCATGAGAAGGACAGATTGCTGACTGTACAAGTGAGTAGGCAGTGGACTTTCAACAGGTGGTTCTATAGAGGAAGAAGAAGAGATCTCTGTGACTACAGGAAAATGAGGAATAAACATCTCTGTAGCTACAGGAGGAAAAGGATTCGGGATAAGAGGAAAAATTCCTGTAGGAGCTTTTTCGTAAGCAGCGAAGACTTGTTGTGCTCTGTATAAGGAAACACTATTCATGGCTAGCCACTGCTGATGAGTAAGCTTGAGCTTGGTAGGAGGAGCCAGATTTGGAGGACATATGTTCAATCCTCTCAGTCTATTTTCCAAAGGAATACCATCCCATAGATGATCCAAATCATCAGGATCTGGAATAATATGAGAAATCATGTTGCAGGTTTTGACTTTCTTACCTTTCTTGGATTTTGAAGTTTTACCTTCATCTTCCATTTCAGGTACTAAGTCAGGATGTACCCAAATAATTTCTCCATTCTTTAATGTAAGGGGCTACAATCCTTCATTTTCCTTCCCGGCAGGCGGAATATTTATAATCTTCATCGTCGCCTTCAAAATTGGGACAATTCCATCTGGTACTTATTGTGGAGGAAAATCTCCAAATTGAAGAGAAACCATATTGGTTGTAACCGTATGGTCCTCATTGGTTATAGCGATAGCACTGCCATTTATCAGCTCTTGGATTTTCTTCTTCAAAACATAGCAAGCACTGGTAGGATGATTAATGTATCTATGATAGATACAATATTTGGGATTGTCAGTCAGATTTACCTCATTAGGCCTCTTTGGCTCCAGAATCTGGAGTTTGCCACTCTTTACCAAATATTGGAATATCCCTGTGATATCACTTTCGTCAAAAGAATATTCTTCCTTTGGCCTGGAAGATTCCTGATTATTCGGCGCTGTTTTATTCTTGGAAAGATTGACCATGAGGGTATCTTTTTCTTTCACATTACGATTACCAGAATTATTACCAGGATTACTTTTCTTTCCTCTATCCTCTGAGGCAAAAATCATCCCATGTTCACGAGCCAACCTACCATTGGTCTCGGCAGAAACTGCTGCTATGATAAACGAATCCTAATCTGTGAATTGGGAACCCGTGAAAACAGCAATAGATGGTCGCAGATTCATCTTGCATGTATCAATTAATGCTGAATCTGGCATACCAGGAGGCATCTTTAAAGTAGCATGTCGAAAGCGTTCGATAAACGTCCGAGTATCTTCTTTCTCGTTTTGTTTGATTTCTATTAAGGAAGACATGTTCATGTCCATACCTCCTTCATAGAAGCGGGAGAGAAACATTGCCTTAAATTCATCAAAAGACGAAATGTAATTGTCGGGTAAACTTCGATACCAGTCGTAAGCTGAACCCGTCAAGCATCCAATAAACATTCGAGTGAGAATAGCATTATTTTTCTGCAGATGTACAGTCACAATATCAAAATAATTGATATACTGACTAGGAGAAGCCCTTCCATCAAACAATACCATTGATTATGGTTTGAATTTCGGTGGAAAAGGTACATCATTCCAATAAGGAGGATAAGGTTGCTTAATCCCTAACCTTTGGAGCTGATCTTTGTGCTTCAAAACTTCAAATTGTGCTTTGAGCTCACGTACTGCTTGACTGGCTTCACTAGTTTGCGGAAGCACATTTGATTGAATAGTTGCTGGATGTATCGTAATCCCCACCGGAGATGGTACATCTTCTGAAATAACAGGATCTGGAGAAGCAGAATTTTGGTTAATAGCAGGCTCCTGAATATTCAAAGGTATATCAGCCCCTTGACTATCTTGAGTTTGTGCTGCTACTGGTACTGATGTTATGACTGCCGGCTGAACAGTTTGCTGATTCAATATTATCTGATGCATACTTTGCACCATGTTAAGCATGTCTTTGAGTGATTGCTCAACGGCAGTGAGACATTGTTCTGTATTAGCAGATGATGTCTCTGGTTCATCTCCAATAGCGTAGAATTCAACCTCTCTTGAAGATATAGAAGGATTAGTATAGAAGTATGAATCGACACTATCAGTTTCGGACTCAAAAGATTGGGTACCCCCAACTTCTGAATCAGAAGTCTGCAATTGTCTTTGTCTTCTTGATCGAATATTCTGATATACTACTTCAAAGGAATCAAGAAGTCTGTTGAACTGTTGTTGACCTGGAGTTTGAGACGTATTTTGTCTTGGACGTCGTCCTCTGTTAGTATAAGATGCCATGTTGACTGATGCATATGACAACTCATCAGCTTGTTGTTTGGGCGCATTAAAATTCAATTGATCAAAAACTGACCGTCTGGAAGCCGAACAACAACATTTGATCACAATCTGATGACACTCACAGTGATAATTTTCTTCGGAGAGTATCACGGGAGATTGTCTATTTTTACGCTTTTGTATTAGCAATTCACGTAAATCAGAAGGAGTAGAAGGAGCAGTCTTCTTTATTACATTTGGGGTAGCAAAACGTTTAATCCCTTGTGGATAAAGAAGATTACTGGCTGCATTGACAGAACCAAATTGTACATTTCTACGCATTTGGAGTTGTATGCACAAATCTTGAGATTTTTTAGCACAAAGGACTCCATTTTCATTGCGTGTGATTTGTAGGTTTGGTACTTTGCGTAGAGCAGTATAAGAAGGCTGTTGGTGTAGAATTGAAGCTTTATCAACAACATTTTATGCTGTACACGTTTAGGTACATTCACACTAGATGTAAAAACATCGTTGTGAATTTTATCTATACTGTCACAGACAGGAGACTTACCTTTACGCATAGAGCGTAAAAACTGATTATCTACCACGTCACAGACGAGAGATTTTCCATTACGCGAAGAGCATAATTTTTGTGTATCTACCACGTCACAGACGGGAGACTGATTCTTACACTTAGAAGCACGACCATTAGAGTCTGCCTCATTACAAATGGGAGACTCGTTCTTATGCACTGAGCGTAAAATTTGGTTTTTACCCACTTGGCGTAAAACCTGATTATCTTCTCCGTCATAGAAGGGAGATAACTTGCCACACTTAGAGTGCAACGTTGAAGTAAGGACTGCCTCGTTACAAACGGTAGCCCCTACGACAGGAGTGGGAAGAATGCCCTTGCTATCAGAAGCAACAGAGAGATCAGAAGCTATTTTGGATTTAGGAATCCAAACTTTTCGTGCTTTACGAGATTTTTGAACATTGGAGCAGCGAGAACCACCCCCAGTTCGGAGCATCTCTTCAGAAACAGTCTGGTCGAAGTGTACAACCCGAGTCTTCTTTGTCGATCCAATCGACACATCATCATATTAAGCAATTGCCTCCTCGTCAGAGGAGAAGGTCATCCCCAGCAGAGTCGCCATTTTGTTTCACTTAACAAAAATGCCTGAAAATTAGCTTTTGAAAATAAAACGAGAAAAAGTACAAGAAGTACAAATTTGATTCTAGAAAGTATTACTATGGAAGTCTGATCTGTAAATGATCACTTTGTTCCTTGGACCATACGATGATGATGAAGATCACTGCTTGAAGATGAACAACTAGAAGAACTAAGTCACCAGAAAGGTATCGACGCACTTGGGCACTGATGGCGAGGCCGAATGCTTTCCTACTTTGCTTCACTTTGTTCTGAAAGAAAGGTTGAAGAAGAATGCTCTGGAGAATCAAAAATCTATGAGTTCTAATCTCTCTGTTTTCTCTCCTCCTGTCTCCCCTTCATATGAGAAAAATCAGTCTATTTATAGACTTGGGCTCCTGTGCGTAAAAACTCAGCAAAAGTTCCGTCTTTACGCTAACAACTGCCACCCATGTTTGGAGTCATCCTCTGCATACGTTGACACGTGTCCCATTATTTCAGTAAGAATAGGATGCACGTACACACGTTCTTCGAGATATGTGGCATGAAAGCTATGTAGGCAAACCACGTTCTGAATTGGTGAAAAAGAATAGGGCGTAAAAATAACCCAAATATATCCTGAGCGTAAAGTAGTGGACTAGGCGTAAAATAGCCCTAACATGGACTTCCCGCGTAAAGTGGTTGTTAAATAACCTTGAGCGTAAAAGTAGCCCAAATAAACCTTACGCACACGTCAACTTTTGAGCGTAAAAACTCGTACAGTCTCCTTGCGTAAAAGAAACCTTATTATGAGCGTAAAGTAGCTCAGTCCACATACTAAACGACAAATTGGTCTCTGTGTAGAACAAATCCCTTTGATTTTTGTGAAATATACCATCATTAAATCTTCATGTCAGACTTTGCATTAAATGCAAGACTTGACAGCTTTGTCCAGCGTTAAAGTGGCTACCCTGTCTTAGGCATAAAAACCATTAGCTTTGACCCGGGCGTAAAATGATTAGCCTGCTTTAGGCGTAAAGTGATTAGCCTCTCTTTGGCGTAAAGTGGATCAATTTGAATGAAATGATCCTTCTCTTTGACTCATTCTTATGAAGCACTTTTTACGCTCCTACAAGAAGATACGTAAGGTGCTAAGGGGATTAATGAAGAACTGGAACCCCAAAGCCACGATAATCATCGAAGGCAATGATCTCACCACCATGTCTCTGGAAACTTCGGTGGGCAAACTAATGACGCATGAGCTCGACCTCAAGGACTTTGAAGAAACGGCTCCAAAGGAGAAAGAAATCGCTGTAAGAGCTCATTGCTGAAAGAATGCTCGAGAAGAAGTAGACGATGATGACTCCGATGATGATGATCAAGCGCTCATGGTTCGCAACTTTAAGAAGTTTCTACGTTTCAACCAAAGAAAGAAGGAACAATACAAAGATGACGATGGAGAGCCTATCAGTTTTGGCTGTAAGAAGACCGGACATGTCAAGAAAGACTGCCCTGCATCAAAGAAAAGAAGTCGATATGAAAGAACATATAAGAGGCCATCCTCTCGAAAGTATGCCAACACAAGCATCTGGCACGAGAGCGAAGCCAGTGACTCAGAAGAAGAAGAGGACTCGCCCCAAGATACTGCAAACGTCTGCCTAATGGCAACGTCCGAAAAGGTAACAAATTAATGATCCACTTGATGACTTTACTCTTGATGAACTTGGAGATGCCTTTAGTGACTTACTTGAAGATCACAAGAAGTTCCTTAGCAAGTATAAACATGCAAAGGATAAGATCAAGACCCATGAAGTTGAGATTCATAGACTTTCATGCTTGCTTGATAATGTTAGAGACATACCACCCACGGAGAACATCGAGGAGGTATCCAAGCTTAAATTAAGCTTACACGATGTCGAATCTCATATTGAGAAACAATCACGTGATATTACAGCACTCAATAAAGAACTCTCAGATAAGAAAAAGAAGTATAATATTGCTGCAGTAAGAATTGATGCCTTAATTGCCAAGCATGATGATATGTACAATGCCTCTAAAAGATTAGAGATCAGACTGGAGAAATAAGTTGTTCAGCCTCAAACCCAATCCCTCAGCCCGATCACATATAGAACGTGGTATTTCGAACATATTTAGTATAGTGATGAATTTTGCATTTCATATTATTTACATCACATGTTTTAATTTTATGCCATAATTAGTCTTGCTTTTGTTTCTATATTCGTCGGATCATGATTATCCTTATTTCATTTTTATTCTCTACTCTATTACGTGTTATATAGTTTCTAGCTTGTCATGAATAGTATATCATGTATTGTACTTGCTCCAATCTTGACTAGATAACAACATTTTTAGGCGATGACTTTAAAAACGGGTGTTCCACTTGCTATGACACATTTAAGACAGATCACGATATACCTGAGAATGTAGAGTATGATATAGCTGAGTAGAGTATGATATAGCTGAGTTACCACTGGAGGTTGTTTAGTTTTGATAATATTTATTTCCGGTTGATTAGACTTATTTTATCAGAACATTTGCTGAGTTGTACTATTTTTGATATTACTGTACTTGACTATCAGATTTATACTTTGTGGACTTGTGCTTTCCCTTTCATATCTACCTGTTAGTGTTTGTGATTGAGATAGAATCTGGATATCATGATTTATGTTATATTGATTAGACTGGATGTACTTGAGGATTTGATATCTTACTACCGTCGACTCTACGGCGTAGGCTGGACGTGTTTTCATGTTTTCGTGCCCAAAATTCCAGGTGCGGGTCGTGACATATACCACTAGAATTATGGTATCTAGAATTTCCTCCCTACCGCATGCTTTGGCTGCAAAACCTCTAAATTCCATAACCAAGAGAAATATATCCAAAATCAGGCTCTATATTTTCGTCACACTAGCTAATATGGATGCGATAAACTCTAGACTCTATAACTAAGGCAGACATTTAACTTTCTCACTGTCTTCATTAAAATATGTCATCAGAATATACCTTAATTTAGTCCATAAAGTTCATCTCGATACAAAATCAAAGTTAACAACGAACACCAAAAATCAATTTCAATAACGAACAAGGAAGGATAGACGGAAACAAGTGAAAACATATTTCGAGATAGGTTTATAGTGAGCTTCTCTGGGATCGTCCCAGGAATCTTTCAAGGAGTCCTAATTTGTAATTGAGTATGCTCTCATCCTAATATCCTATTTCAACTATCGCGGGCTCACAGTAGTACAACTAAATCGTTGTACTACCACGATATTGCTCTAATTCTGAAGCCTGGCCTACATGAGCCACCATAAAAAGGTGTCACGACCCGCGCCCACAAGTTCACATACGGGTGCGTGATGTACGCCCAGCCTACGCCGCAACATCAACATAGTAAGATGTCTAGACAATCACTAACTATCTATCTCAAACAGATATCTAACTTTAAAGAGAACAATAATACATAATAATAATACCCAATCATAAGATCTAATAGGAAGATAAAGCACAAATGATAAAAAGAAAAGAAATCCTAAGGTCATAATATAGGAGAAATGCATACACCAATATATTCCCAAGTTCTAATCCAAGTCTAGATAACCAAACACCCAAGAGAGAATCACATCCCAAAAATATATGCAATCCAAAATATAAATATTCCGTAGGCAAATTCGGTCATCCTAAGGTGAATAGTTTACACTGCATCTAAATAACAAAACTAAACAACTCAGGGGTCCTCCCACTGGGTCTTCTGGGCTCCGTAATAGGTAGAATACAAATCCTTGTACTCAGTATCTGAAAAATATTATCCAGTCAGGATTGGAGCAAGTACAAACACGGATAGATATTTTATAACATGATAGTGACTATATAACAAAAGTTAAAATATGTGAAACATGGTAATCAAGTAAGAATGTAAGGCTAAATGTAGTGACCCGTCCTAATAGGCGGTGGACTACATAATATGGTTACGGCGAGCCAGACTCGGTCGGGAACTTAGATGGCTAGTCTGACCTGATCGCTGAGCTTTGTTTACGATAACACTTTGTGGCATCGAATAAATTGATTTAGATGAATGTTACGAGAATCGATCCAACTAATGGAATGGCTTTTGTGGGAATGAGTCCTAGATGCAGCAAGCTGCATCTCGACGAATGAGCTCTATATAAGATATAGGAACGAAATCGTAAAGCACAATACTCTAGAGGGGGGTGAATAGAGTTGGCAGCGAAAATATGCTAATTAAAATTTGTTAGCAGCAAGATCACAGAATAATAATCACAACTAAATAATGTAAAGACAGAGATAAGAAAGCAAATGCAAAGATAGCGATGTATGCTGGTTTCCCTCTGTTGAGGACTAATCCAGTCGGTAGAACTCTTGCTACCAGTTGAATCCACTATTGGCAAATCCGCAAGTTTTCTTACGAAGTCCTTGCAACTTCTACAACGCGAGCTTTGATACGAAGAACTCGTCCAACTTCAATTGTGAAGAGGTATTCTTCAATCAAGCCTTCTGATTATAATCTCTCAGAAACTTCTAGACCGTACCGCACTGGCAAATCGACTAGAGGATTGTAATTGGCTTGGGATCTGAAATTTAAACCTCAAGAAAACTCTTTGGAAGACTAAAAGCTTTAGATAGAGAGATGATTGAAAGTGAATGAGTGAGTTGAAATGATCCAAATCCTTCTCTATTTATAGGGGTTCCAAAGACAGAATTTTGGCAAAATTTGGGCAGAATTCGAGCAGAACTCTATGAGAAAATCTCGGTCAAATCCGCAACTGCAGGAGGACCAAGTTCCAGATAATTCAAAAATCAAAACGGCCACTAACCGAACTCTGGCCGAGTTCTGTCAGGGTTAGATTAGGTATTTAAAAATAGTTTTTGGGGATTTTTGAAAACCTTTTTGAAAACCTTTTTGAAGCTTTTGTTAATAAGAATGTTTTTCAAAACTAAGGACATTTTAAAAATATTTTGAAATTATTTTGGAATAGCCTATTTGCCAGTACGACTCGGTGTATGACGTATTCCTAGTCTCAATAAAATGAAAAATATATTGCTCAAAGAAATACATACTCGAACAGGCAAACATCGCTTCGGTCTTGAACTGTGTAGATAGCTGTTCTTGATCATATCCAAGAGTCCGAGATATCCTGACTAGTTTTATATATCGAGACAGAGTTTGATCAATTATTAAAATCAGTTTGACCATATGACCAATGGGCCAACAATCTCTCCCATTTTGATAATTGACAAACTATGAATGATATAACATTTAAGCTTGAAATAAAATCAAAAATTGTTCATGTCCTGCATTTTCTCAAAAGAATGTTAGATCTTTATTTTTCTCCCCCGTTGTCACTTAGCAAAATAATTGCAAAAGAGAAAAACTCTCCCGCAATCAATGCATAAATAACAAACAGTGAAGAAACACAAGAAAATAATCATGATAGATGATAGAAATAGTAAAGAAAATTTGAATGACATCACAGGCATGTATTTGTCCCAGGCAACTTATAATAAACAAAGAATTATATCACAGGAAGTTATTAAAGCAGAAAAAGATGCTAAGTAAATAAACTGATGTGAACCATAAACTACGAATCTCATAAAGATAAAAAGATGTTCAGAAGACATCAATAAAATAAATCCAGTACAAGTCCTCAAAAGAAATACTGATAATAAAGTCTAGAAAGATAAAAAAATCTTGGAATGTCGGAGCATTTCCAAGTATACAGTAGATAATGTCTACGTCTCAAAAATCAACTAACATATCACAACTCCTTATTATCATCATCATCATCATCATCATCATGACCAGCATGTCCAGAAGGACCAGCTGCAGAGGTACCCGCGCCAGAAGGGTGAGGAGGAGCGCCAGTGTAAAACTCACCAACATAGTCTTGAGGAGGAGCACGGTCAGAACGGTACCAATCATATGCGTTACCGGGCTGAAAGTAGGCATGAACAGCCTCATCCTCACAGCGGTAACCAGAGAAAGCTGGATCTCTAGGAATGGAACCGGCAGAATGTCCAGTCTGGGCGAATCGAAGATCAGCTAAAGAATTTGCAATCGCCTGATAACGGGTGACGTCGCGGAACTCACGTTCGCGAGCCATGTCCGTCATCGAGATGTGCAAATCTGAAAGGTGCTGGTGTATGCCCTCAAATGTCATAGCATACTGCTGAGGAGGTAGAGGAGGTGGAGCAGTAGCAGGAGCAGTAGGAGGAGCAGCAGCAGTCATATTGCGACGAGATAACTTGAGAAACTTAGGCTCAGGGTCTTGAGTACAAGTAGATAAATTAATGTCAAAATGCTGAAAGATGCGTAGGAGAATCATCGCATAAGAGAGATTTCTATCTCTTGTACGACAACGTCCCATCATCTAAATAATGGTTTTAGGGGCAAAAAATGGAATCACCTTAAGAATGTGATACATAGCAGATAATTCAAGAGACGTGACATCATCCTTCGAAGTAGACTTCGGAAGGAGAGTGGAGTAAATGATAAGGTGCAATTCATAATTAAACAAGTTCAAGTTGTTTGCCTTGAACTTTCTAGAGCGAACTTGATCAGGTGCACAGAGTTTCGCTTTGAAACTAGTAAGTGTTGTGCCGTCGGGGAAATCAAATTCAGTGATATCAACAAACGGTTCACCTTCGTTAGGAATACCATGGATTTCCTCTAAGATAACATCATTAAAATTGATATCTAATCCTCCAACACGAGTGCTTACATCAAACGTGTTTAATATGATATTGCAGTAGAACAGTCTAATGGCATTAGTTGCTACGGGGTAACCGAGTTTAACAAAATATTGTAACCCTAATGCCTCAAAGAAAGGTCGGTGTTCTGGAAATACAGTCCACTTGATGGGAGCGCCTGTGCATATGGATCTCATGAAAAAATCTCCATACCACAGTAGGGCTTGATCTAGGGCTTGAAAGTAAAACCCGTCGAACGTGCCATCGCTAGATTGGACTGGCAAAAAGAGGAAATCCATGGGTGGATTCGAAGATGAACCTTCCTCACTGGGATTGGTTGTCTTCTTCCTCTTGAAGGGGTTAAATCCCTTAGGTGCCATTTGTGCAAAATAAGTAAATAACACAAAATTAAAAGGTGGGGAAATACGAAGTTATACCTCCCAAAATTTGAATATGTTGTAGAGAACGACGAACTCCGCACGAATCCAAAGTTTGGATTGATTTTACCACTTGGATTGGAAGAGAAGGAGTGGTGAAGAACTAGGGTTATGGGGCTCTCTCGCGCGGCTGCTGTTGCTGTTTGATGAAGTTTGGAAGCAATGAAGAAGAAAGGCTCTCGGGTTCTGGTTATATAACCTGATACCTTCAACCGAACTCGGGCCGAATTCTGGCCGAATTCGCCTGGGGTTGGTTTGGAACACTTTCTTTTTCATTGGCTCATTTCAAATATTTAATTCAAAGATTAGTAATTTTAACCTTCAATTAACATAATTAATATTATTTTATAGATTAAATATCATTACACAGTGTCTGTTTCAGATTAGCTGTAGGAGTATTGTCCCAGCTGGCGGAGGTTCACCGGGGAACTCTTAAGTACCGCTTCACTTCAACCGTAGTTGTGGTGACAGACAGACTCTTTATTGGCTTGTCTCTAACACAGTTTTTGTGTATTGAAATAGAATCATAAAACAAAATTAATTAATATTATTGACGTCCAAAATTCTTAATTCTCGACGTAAATAATTGAAACGATCTTCTGCTAGAGGTTTTATGAAAATGTCAGCTAATTGATTCTCAGTATCTATGTATACAAGGTCAGTATCTCCATTTTGATGATGATCTCTAAGAATATGATGTCGAATCTCGATATGTTTTGTACGAGAATGACATACAGGATTCTTAGTCAAATTAATAGTGCTCGTGTTATCACAGAAAATGGGAATATGTGTATAAAATAAATCATAGTCTTCCAAGGTTTGTTTCATCCATAAAATCAAAGCACAACAACGTCCTGCGGCGATATACTCAGCCTCTATTGTTGATAGGGCTACAGAATTTTGCTTTTTGCTAAACCATGAGACTAAAGCCTTGCCTAAGAAATGACATGTGCCACTGGTACTTTTTCTATCAACTTTGCATCCGGCAAAATCTGCATCCGAATAACCAATAAGGTCAAAGGACTTAGTTTTGGGATACCATAAGCCAACAGAAGAAGTGCCCTTAAGGTATCGAAAGATACGCTTAACTACGCACAGATGTGATTCCTTTGGATTAGCTTGAAAACGTGCACACATGCAAACACTAAACATAATATCTGGACGACTAGCAGTTAAATAAAGTAAACTACCGATCATACCTCGATACTTACGTGTGTCGACCGGCTTACCTTGTTCATCAATATCAAGCTTTGTTGAAGTTGCCATCGGAGTGCCAATAGGTTTGACTTTGTCCAGATCAAACTTCTTTAGCAAATCTTTTGTGTACTTGGCTTGATTTATGAACGTCCCATTATCAGATTGTTTGATTTGCAGTCCGAAAAAGAATTTCAGCTCTCCCATCATGCTCATCTCAAACTCATTCTGCATATACTTAGAAAATTCTTGACACAGAGATTCATCAGTAGATCCAAATATGATATCATCAACAAAGACTTGTATTAAAAGAAGCTTACCATTAAAGGACTTAATAAAAAGTGTAGTGTCAACCTCGCCTTTTAAAAAACCGTTGTCAAGTAGAAAGGAGCTTAGACGATCATACCAAGCACGAGGGGCTTGTTTCAAACCGTATAAAGCTTTCTTCAACTTGAAAACATGATCAGGGTTTTTAAAATCTGTGAAACCTGGAGGTTGTGCTACGAAAACTTTTTCTTTAATAAAACTATTTAAAAATGCACTCTTGACATCCATTGAAATAATTTGAAATTACAAAAACATGCAAATACATATAACATGCGAATGGATTCTAATCTCGCAACTGGGACATAAGTCTCATCGTAGTCGATACATTCTTCCTGATTGTATCCTTGAGCTACGAGCCGAGCCTTGTTACGAGTCACTAAACCATTCTCATTATGTTTATTTCAGAATACCCAACGGGTGCCAATGACCGGATGATCAATAGGCTTGGTTACAAGTTCCCAAACTTGATTCCGTTCAAATTGGTTTAATTCCTCTTGCATAGCATCTATCCAAAAATTATCACTACATGCTTCATCAATAGCTTTGGGTTCTAGCTGTGAAATGAATGCAACACTAGAAATAATATCTCTACTGGATGTACGAGTACTTACACCTTTGCTAATGTCACCAATTACTAAATCCCTTGGATGATCAGCCGTAAATTTTAATCGTTTCGGCAGACTTTGAAGGTAGCTGGTTCCTGGATCTTCTCTAGGAGGATCAGCTACTGCTGAGCTTGGTTGAGAATCAGCTGGTGTTGAGCTTGGTACAGTTAGATCTTCGTCATTGTCATCGATAGTCATTTGATTCAATTCATCAAAGGTGACGTTGATTGATTCTTCGATGATCATGGTTCGTTTGTTGAAGACTCTGTATCCTTTGCTCTTGGTCGCATAACCTAAAAATATACCTTCATCGGCCTTTTCGTCAAACTTTTCCAAATTGTCTTTTGTATTAAGAATAAAGCATTTACAACCAAATATTCTAAAATATGAAACTGATGGAATTCTATCAAACCATAACTCAAATGGAGTCTTCTTCGATTTGGGTCGAATTAGAACTCTATTGAGATCAAAACAAGCTGTATTGACAGCTTCAGCCCAGAAATATTTGGGTAGACTAAACTGGTTTAACATTACTCTGGCCATTTCGGATAGAGTTCTGTTCTTACGTTCCACAACTCCATTTTGTTGTAGAGTCCTAGGGCAGGAGAACTCGTGTACAAAAACGTGTGTCACAAAATTGCTCAAACTTTGCATTCTCGAATTCGCCTCCATGATCGCTTCTAATACGAGTGATCATGTAACCTTTTTCATTCTGTACTTTCTTACAAAAGGCGACAAATTCGGATAATGCATCATTCTTGCGTGTCAAGAAGTATACCCACGTGTATCTAGAGAAATCATCTACAATTACAAAAGCATATAGCTTACCTCCGAGGCTAGCAACTCTGCTAGGACCAAATAAGTCCATATGTAGTAATTGTAGAGGTCTAGTAGTACATACTGCATTTACTGACTTGAATTTGGATCTGGTAGCTTTGTTCTTTTCACATTGACTGTATACCGAATCCTTCTTGAATGTAATGTCCGGTAATCCGCGTACTAGCTTCTTTGTGGATAATCTTGAGATTGTGTCCATATTTGTGTGACCGAGTCTCATATGCCACAGATGACTCTCATCGCTTTTAGCCATTAAGCATCTACCTAAAATGTTAGTTTCTTCCAACAAATAGAAAACATATATGTTGTCTTCTCTGATACCTTCAAAGATAGTACTACTAGTTGAGCTATCAACTATAGTACATTTGTCTTTGCCAAAGTTGATGCCATAACCATGATCAGCTAAATGACTTATGCTGAGTAGATTATGTTTCAACTCGGTAAACAGACAGACATCCTTAATTACAGGATAGGGAGACTTACCAACATCACCGATACCAATGATATACCCTTTCAAGTTATTACCGAAGGAAACATAACCTTCCTTCTTCTTCTTCGACAGTGTTGCAAATAATGTAGCATCACCGGTCATATGCCGTGAACAACCGCCATCGAGGATCCATTTGCTTTTAGCATGTGAAGGGTGTTCCACCTACAAAACAATTTGCAGATGAAACTTTTGGTACCCATTTTTTGTAGGGTCCTAAAATATTAGCCTTTGGTATCCAAGCATAAATATTTAAATCAACAAGCTTTTTGATTCTACATGCAGGTGAAATATGACCAATGAGGCCACAATAATGACATTGTGCATGTTGAGTGTTGAAAGCTGAGTGGTGTGCATGGTTGGTAGGTTTGGATTTTCTAGTATAGAAGAAAGCATACCTATAATACTGTTTGGGCTTAACCTTTTAGGGTAAAGGTTTGATATGGTTAGGTCTGACAGTGTTTGGTTTGGGAATGTTCCAATTTTTCGGTAAGTGCGACATGTTAGGGTAGGAAGCAGCAGTCTCAGGCTGTTTTCCTAACCTAATTTCCAATCTTTTGGAAGTGTCATACAACTTAGTATAATCAGAAGTGAGTGTTTCCATTCTGATTTGTGCACATTGAAGACTTTTCTTTTCTTTAGAAAGTTCTTCTTTGAGTTGGTCAATAACTTTGTCTTTCTCTTCAGATGACTTTGTAGTCTCGTGTAATAAGAGCTTGATAGAGAAAAGCTTACCAGACTCACTAACATTATTTCTAACCTCAGCAAGTAGGTCGGTAAGTCTTCCTATTTCTTCTTTGTACTCTTTGAGTACCTTCTTAGAGGTTTGATATTTGCTACGTAGTTTCCTGTAATCACTTATCAGTTCACTGAAGGCATCTACTAGTTGCTCAAAGGTGAAGTCATCATATGTATCAACTACAGGTTCAGTAGGTACCTGATCGGATGCCATAAAGCATACGTTTGCAGCGTCTTCTGATTGTTCGTCTTCTGAGTCGCTGGCTTCACTTTCATGCCATATGCTGGTATTGGCATACTTCCGTGATGTTGATCTCTTCAGGTTCCCTTTTCATACCTGTTGCTATTCTTGCTTGATGATGAGTTTGTAGGACAATCCTTCTTCATGTGTCCCTTCTTCTTGCAGCCATAGCAGACAGCATCATCTTGATACCAGTTGTTACTATTGTTATTTTCTTTGGCTCTCTTCTCGTGTCTTATGAATCTCTTGAATTTCCTTGCTAGGAGTGCTTGATCTTCAGCATCAGATTCACTGCTGTCTGAGTCACCTTCAGCAGCTTTTCTGTGCTGAGCCTTGAAAGCGATCGTCTTCTCCTTTGGTGCAGGCTCTTCAAAATCTTGTAGCTCCAGTTCATGAGTGAGTAGCTTACCCATGAGTACTTCGAGGGACATAGTTGTGTGGTCGTTCCCTTCAATGATTGCAGTAGCCTTTGGAATCCAGTTCTTGGTAAGTGCTCGCAGGAGTTTGCGAATCTTTTCATGGTTACTGTACTCTTTGCCTAGTGAGGACAAAGGATTTACAATATCCAAGAATCTTTCGAACATCTGAGTAACTGTTTCGTTGGGCTTCATCTTGAACACCTCATACTCTTGAGTAAGTCTGCTGACCTTTGACTCTTTGACTTACGTCATGCCTTCATGTGTGACTTCAAGAAGCTTCTGTCACGACCCGCTCCCGAATAATCGGACACGAGTCGGACACGCCCAGCCTTCGTCGTTAGACACGACGAAGTAAGCTGTACCAGAACTAGGGAAAATCTAACAAGTCAAGTAAATGAGAAGTAAAGTCACAGCATCTATAAACGAATCCCAGAATATTCAAATACATGTCTAAGCATTTTATTATTACATTCATCCAGAAATGTACTAAAGTCTGACTAAAGTCTCAAAAGCAGGAAAGACAACTAAAAGGAAGATAACTAGGCTTCTGCAGCCTCTATGTCACAAGCAGCTCCAGCTGGCTCAAGGAAAGCAGTATCATGTCCATAGTATGTGTCACATAAAGCCTCCATCTCACCTATCATAACATATCCAGTCAGGAGCGGAGCAAAGCACAGTTCTAGGTAATGAACAATAACATAATGATATGGAAAGTAAATGCTGGAAGAACAGGATAAGAACAAGTATGTAAAGAACATGAAGATCATGAACTACTGCTATATAAAGATACATGAAAGATCACGACAGTGTAAGATGCAGTAAAGATCACGACTAATATCAAGATCAGGATCAAGAGAAACTAATGTAAGAACAATATCCTGAACATGTGTTTATATGTTTGAAATACTACTTAGATATGTGACCGGCTTGGGTAAGATCATGAAAGAACATGAAAGGATCCTGGAAGATCATGTAGGTACGGCTTAGGACCCGCGTGCACTGTGCGAGGCCTAAGCTAAAGATCATGAATAAGTAACCGGGTTTAGTCACATATCTAGAGTATTTCCCCACCCCAAGATACAAGTAAGATCATGAAAGAACAAGTAAGATCATGAATAAGATCATGAAAGAACAAGTAAGATCATGAACGTGTCGCAGTGTGTCAGCAATAAAGAACAAGGAAGATGCACTGAACAAAACCATAGAATGTACTTGCCTAGCTCCAGCAATATGGTAGGCAATCTAGCTGGATGTTCTCCTGTTAACAATAGTGATGTACAAGTTGGTTAATAAACTATGCTAGTTGCTTCTAGGTTAATAACTAAATCTTTATCTTGATTCTTCCCAAATAAGTTAGTCTTATTTGGAGGTTCACAAGTTACATTACACTAGGTTTAACTACTAACTACCTGTTTTCTTTTGGGAAAAACACATGTTAAACACAACCCTTGGTTTTACGTGTTTAACACTAAGAGTTCTATAAGTTTATAATTCAAAAACTCATTATATATATAGAGTTAGCATTTGCAACTTTTATATATATAAAAGTGGTTTGTTTTATAAACTTGGTTTTAAAAGTTATTTAAGAGTTAACTAATCAGTAGTAATAATTAACTAATTGTTTTTAGTTATAAAATTGGTTTTAAGAGGATGTTTCCATCAACTCACAGCAATTGGGAAAATAACATTTTATTTATTGAAAAAGGTTTTACAAAATTAACTACAGACAGTCCTGCCCCAAAGGCAAAGTCCACTGGCCAGCCCACAGCCACTCGGCCCACTACCCAAAACCAAGGATCAGTTCAGACCCAACTTCTAACCAGCCCAATTATAACTACAACAGCATATAAGCCCGGCCCAACACAGCCCAGCCAAACCAGCCCACCCACAATTAATTACAGTCATCCAGCTATAATTAATAAATATTACAACACATACAGTATGGCCCAGCCCATACTACAGCCCACAAAAGAATATACAAAGATAAGCCCACTGAATAAACACCAACCCGGCCCAACAAATAATTAGCCACAAACTGCCAAAGTCCACCGCCGGTCAGGCCCAAAGTCCAAGGCCAGTCACGTCAGGTCAGAAGGTCACATCATCTCCTTGGTGTCCAACACGCACGTCGGACACGGGAAAGAGGACACGGCTACAGCAAGGTTCAGCAATGTTCTAGCCACGAATCCGCGCCACTTCGTATCCGACACGAACATCGGATACGAACAGGTAGGTACAGTCCACAGTCCAGTCGGGACAGAGGTCCAACACCAGAAAATCCCTCAGCAACAAATAACAGAAAAGAGAAGAAGAAGTCATCAATTAAAATCTATAAAATATGCATGCAGTGTCGGACACGAGAGTATCCGACTATGAGATCTCAGTTCAAAAATGGAACCAACATCATATCCAAAATTATGGCATGCATGCAGTGTCAGACACAAGAGTGTTTAGACACAAGATCTCAGTCCCAAAAAGAAAGGATTCAGAACACCAGATCTTCCCCAAAAATCCACACAGAAATGGATAAGGAAACATTTTCAAAAACAAACCCATTCTAGATCTAACGAACCGAGCAACCTTAGAGTCACCACTGGATTCGTTAGGTCTAGGCCAACCGACAGTAGGTAAGCAAAAGGAATAGATCCACTGGATTCCCCACAGGAAACACCAACGAAAACCCATACTCCACAAATCTGGAACCATCACCAGATCTGGAGAAAAACTCCTCAGAAAACAACATCACAACCACAGAACAGTCACAGATCAAATTGATCTCAAAGAAACAACTAAAGAACATCATAGATCTAACATGCAACACAAAATAACCACATGCAAGGGTCGATCTACAAGATCGGACCACAGAAACCCTAGATCCATCGGATCTGAACAGTTAGAACTGTTCGAAGAGAAGAGAACATCATTGATCTCACACAAACCCAGCTAAACCCTAGATCTCGTCACCGATCAAAGGATCTCAGAGTCTAGGCCATAGATCTGCCATAGATCTGACCAACAGTAGAGATTAAGGTTAGGTTAGGGTTTACCCTCTGGAAGTCGAAGCCAAAGCTCGTCGAGGAAGAAGGAAGGAAGAAAACTGGGTCAGAGCAGCGCCTAGGCGTCAAGGAAAGCTCGCCTAGACCCAGCCATCGTCTTCATCATCGGGGTCGTCGGCTTCAACAGGAACGAAGTCGCCATCAGAGTGGAAGTCGCCGCGCTCCCTCAGATCTACGCCACCAGAGCCACCGTCATCATCATCGTCGTCGCCATCAGAGTCGCCGTCGAAGTCGCCGGAGAAGAACGCTCGAGAACGGCGGAGTTCTCGAAGGGTCGGCGGAGAACTCGAAGAGTCGGCGGAAGAACCGAGAAGAATGGAGAGCTCGAGAAGAGTCGGTGGAGAATTAAATGACCACTCTCTCTCTCTCCACGAACAGTCGGATATAAACGAAAGAATAAAATGGAAATTTGCAAAAAGCCCCCCCCCGCAAATGGCAAATAAGCAAAAACCCCCCTGCCTTTTCATATTTGCCCGCAACTAAAATTATATAGGAAAATTTACAAATAAAACCTCTGCCTTTTCATAATTGCATAATTCATTTAAAAACAGTTTTTAAAATAAGAAAAACAATGTAAAAGTTGTTACAACAACTTCTAATTGTTAAATTGTCAAAAATGTAATTCATTCAAAATGTTTCCCAAATAATAATAAGTATAGAAAATCAATTTTTATTTAAGAAAAACTGGAAAGTGGAGTTACAAATTATCCCCCCCTCAAAAAAAAATTTCGTCCTCGAAATTCGAAGGACAACAAAACAATCAAGGCAAAACACAAGGAAGATTCAAGCTCAAGCCATTTATTGTATTTAAAGGTTTCAATTATCAAAATACAATTAGGCAAACAAAGTGGGATCTCTCTCCCGCATCTCGTCCTTGCCTTCCCATGTGGACTCTCCGGAGAGTGGTGTCTCCACATGACGCGGACAAGAGGAATGATCTGGTTCCGCAGTCGCTTCTCCCTCCGGTCGAGGATCTCTACTGGCTGCTCCTCGTAAGTCAATCTCGGGCCCACCTCCAGCTCTGAATAGTCCACCACATGGCTCGGGTCTGGAATGTATCGTCGAAGCTGAGATACGTGGAAAACATCGTGCACTCCCTCTAACCTAGCTGGAAGCGCTAGTCGGTACGCCACCTCGCCAATCCGTGCTGTCACGTCGAATGGTCCAATGAATCTCGGACTGAGCTTCCTGCCTCTGCCAAAATGAATGGTGCCTCTGATCGGCGAGATTCTTCAGGATCACTCTGCTTCTATCTGCGGACTCCGGTGACCATCTGTTGTCGTCCGTCCAGTGCTTTTGTTGATCCATGACGCTATAAGCCTTGAGTCCAAGTATACACAAGAAGTTTGGGATATCACGCTTTGACAAAGGTCAAGGATCAAATAGTCACGAAGTGGAAGGAATTTCAATTACAACTCAGAGGAGAAAAATCATGAAGACACAACTATTAAGTACGATCAAGAATTGATAGTTTTAACACAAGTGGGCTAGCACAAGATAGGAAAATCATGGTCAGACAGACATGTTTTAAGATCAAAATTTAGACAAGACACAAGCGAAGTATGGAATCAAAATCTGGCAATGTATAATTTGAGGAAATCAATGATCTAATGGTACAATACTAAAAGGTAATTAGCAAGGGTTGATTTGAGGAACGTATGAAATACTCAGGAGATACAGTATCAAATCAGGGTGAACATGCAAGGATGTGTGATTCTCGAAAACCAATAATTATATGAAAATGGAATATAGTTTCTATGGTATCCGGAAACATATAGATGTTTGAAATCACTTTACTTAGAATCCCTGCCCCGCCAGTGCATGTATGGCTGCAGTGAATTTTCGGTTCCATGACTTAAATAACAATATGTTACCAAATAACATATCAACTTTATTCATTTTCAAATAATTATCGACGAAGCAACTCAAGAGATCTAAATATGAAGAGTTTAGGACAAAGTCTCAATAATACCCGAAACCTATGAATGTCTGAAATCACTTCAACTTAAAGTTCCTGCCTCGCCAGTGCGCTACTGGCTGCAGTGAACCCTCAGTCTCCATAATCCAGCTAATGGCTGCAGCGCGCAACTGTCATGCCACAGTAGGTCATCGAATAGCCTCTCGACTTTATCCCTAGGAATTTCAAAAGAGTTTCAAGGAATTCAAAATGAATTTCAATAGTCCAAGTCATGGAAATGGTGAAATTCCTGACTGTTAGAATACATGAGTTTATTAGGTACTAAAAATGACAAGGGATCCAATCAGTGAGTACAAAAGGGCAGCCAGGGAGATTTAAAATTCAGACAGGACAAAGTTTCAAATTATGACGGAATATCAACTGATATCGAAAATGGTAACAAGATTCCACATATGGGACGTTATCCCGAAGGGATAACAGAGTCTCGAAGGACGAACTGAAGCAAGGTATCAGATAGAAAACAAGTTTCAAAAATAAGAAATAAAATTCCGTACTGGAAACGAGTTTCAATAAAATCTCGAATAACAATGAAAACTTGAATAGAAAACGAAATCTCCAATAAAGTTCACAATGGAAAATAGAAAATCAAGTATCAACAAAGTCGTGAATAAGGAACAAATTCTCGAATAGAAAATCTCAATGAGGAGACAAGATAGGGAACACAGTCTCAACGAGTCGCGAGTAGGAACTGAAATTCAAAGTCCGGTAAATCTTGGATGGGAGGCAAAATCACGAACAAAACAAAGTCTCGAAATAGGAAACATGATCTTAAATTTTCGAATGGAATCAAGTTATGAATAGGAAAAAGAATCAATGGGTGAGTAAAACAATATCCATGAAACAAGCGATACTTCAAATAGGGAACAAGATCGAAGCAAGGTTGTGAACAGAATAATTTTCAAGTAGAAACAAGCCACGTAGGAAACGAATCTCACATAGGGAACAGGTCGAAACCGAAGTTTTCAAACGATGTCTTGAATGGTGAATAGAAACAAGTACTGAATCAAATTCCAACTATCCCCAAATAGAAAACTGAACTTCGGAAAGAAACAAAATTTACAAATTGTAACTAGTCCTGAATAGGAAACAAAATTCCTGAGTAGAATCTCGAAAAGTGCAAGGTTACGAAGAATGGATTGGTGGAGTATCAATCAACGAATAGGAAACAATATCTCGAATTAAGTTTCGAATACCAACCAAGATTCCAAAATAGAAAACAAGAAATTCCAAGAAATGGTCTAGATGCTAAAAGAAATTTAAGAAAAACTAGGCTGCTAATCAAGATACATGGTTTTTCCAACCATGCAAAAATCTTCAGTCTCCAGTCTGTCTTCAGTATTCCTCCGGAACGGAAATCTTTTTAACCTCCTTCAATTGTCCTGGCGTAGGTTGATCCCTGCGGTAGTACTCCATGTGGTTGCTGATTCTGAAAAGGTGGTTCTCTTTGCTGTAGTCTGATGCTCCTCGCGCTTGTTCTCGGGCAATGTGATCAACGTTCTTCAGCAATCCATGATTTGGTGGGCAGACGGTCTGTAGAATAAGCATAGTCTCCGTCTTTTGCGGCACTCCTCGAAGCGATGTCCTGTATTGCGGCAGAAAATACAAATGATAGCCGGCTGAATCTGAATCTCCTGCTGGGCTGAAAACGTGTTGTCTGAGTGTGACGACGCTTCGCGGATCCATAATAGCTGCTATCTCGGTCATAAATCTTCATGTCTTTCATAAACTTCAGCTTCCGGTTTCGTTCCATTGTCTGCACTACATTCTGGGTCTCCAGACTGGTGGCTCTAATCTTCAGAAAAGTTGGATCCTCACATGCTGAGATGATCTTCAGTAGCGGCTTCAAGTTCTCGATCGGCTCTCTGGTGCAAGATATGCGCTCGGTGTCGGAAAAGTCCAAGTGTCTGAGCGTCTGGAAATCAGAAGTCCTTCCTGGCTCGGAGAGTGTATCCACAAGTCTGACTTGGAAAGGGTGGCCTGCTTCCTCTGGTTGTCAAGGGACTCTTCAGACATCTCCGTCAATTACGTACTACCCATGGGGATAGTAGAGTGATAGAAGGTAGTGGAAGTTCGGAAACGTCAAGTGCAGGCCGCTCTGTACCGCCTGCAACTCCAGAACCGCTCGCAACTCCAGTCTGATCTGCGGTCTTCCTTGTGGCCACCATCCTGCATAAAAAGAAAACTTCGTTGAACGACAAACCCTAAAACCTATCAAACAATGTTTTTATAATAAATAAGCACCTGAAGAACATGAATAACCTGATATACTCTTATTTCCCGATTTTTCCTATGCTGTGATCAAGTTTCCCTAGTGTAAATCAAGTCCCCCAATAGTACACTAAGTCCTAGGTACCATTAGGATGGACCTGCATGGGCCACCACTAAAAACATGTCACGACCCGCTCCCGAATAATCGGACACGAGTCGGACACGCCCAGCCTTCGTCGTTAGACACGACGAAGTAAGCTGTACCAGAACTAGGGAAAATCTAACAAGTCAAGTAAATGAGAAGTAAAGTCACAGCATCT
Source organism: Iris pallida (assembly GCA_029216955.1). Lineage (NCBI taxonomy): Eukaryota > Viridiplantae > Streptophyta > Magnoliopsida > Asparagales > Iridaceae > Iris > Iris pallida. Next base: position 75,885,452 of record JANAVB010034417.1, read on the forward strand.
ATAAACGAATCCCAGAATATTCAAATACATGTCTAAGCATTTTATTATTACATTCATCCAGAAATGTACTAAAGTCTGACTAAAGTCTCAAAAGCAGGAAAGACAACTAAAAGGAAGATAACTAGGCTTCTGCAGCCTCTATGTCACAAGCAGCTCCAGCTGGCTCAAGGAAAGCAGTATCATGTCCATAGTATGTGTCACATAAAGCCTCCATCTCACCTATCATAACATATCCAGTCAGGAGCGGAGCAAAGCACAGTTCTAGGTAATGAACAATAACATAATGATATGGAAAGTAAATGCTGGAAGAACAGGATAAGAACAAGTATGTAAAGAACATGAAGATCATGAACTACTGCTATATAAAGATACATGAAAGATCACGACAGTATAAGATGCAGTAAAGATCACGACTAATATCAAGATCAGGATCAAGAGAAACTAATGTAAGAACAATATCCTGAACATGTGTTTATATGTTTGAAATACTACTTAGATATGTGACCGGCTTGGGTAAGATCATGAAAGAACATGAAAGGATCCTGGAAGATCATGTAGGTACGGCTTAGGACCCGCGTGCACTGTGCGAGGCCTAAGCTAAAGATCATGAATAAGTAACCGGGTTTAGTCACATATCTAGAGTATTTCCCCACCCCAAGATACAAGTAAGATCATGAAAGAACAAGTAAGATCATGAATAAGATCATGAAAGAACAAGTAAGATCATGAACGTGTCGCAGTGTGTCAGCAATAAAGAACAAGGAAGATGCACTGAACAAAACCATAGAATGTACTTGCCTGGCTCCAGCAATATGGTAGGCAATCTAGCTGGATGTTCTCCTGTTAACAATAGTGATGTACAAGTTGGTTAATAAACTATGCTAGTTGCTTCTAGGTTAATAACTAAATCTTTATCTTGATTCTTCCCAAATAAGTTAGTCTTATTTGGAGGTTCACAAGTTACATTACACTAGGTTTAACTACTAACTACCTGTTTTCTTTTGGGAAAAACACATGTTAAACACAACCCTTGGTTTTACGTGTTTAACACTAAGAGTTCTATAAGTTTATAATTCAAAAACTCATTATATATATAGAGTTAGCATTTGCAACTTTTATATATATAAAAGTGGTTTGTTTTATAAACTTGGTTTTAAAAGTTATTTAAGAGTTAACTAATCAGTAGTAATAATTAACTAATTGTTTTTAGTTATAAAATTGGTTTTAAGAGGATGTTTCCATCAACTCACAGCAATTGGGAAAATAACATTTTATTTATTGAAAAAGGTTTTACAAAATTAACTACAGACAGTCCTGCCCCAAAGGCAAAGTCCACTGGCCAGCCCACAGCCACTCGGCCCACTACCCAAAACCAAGGATCAGTTCAGACCCAACTTCTAACCAGCCCAATTATAACTACAACAGCATATAAGCCCGGCCCAACACAGCCCAGCCAAACCAGCCCACCCACAATTAATTACAGTCATCCAGCTATAATTAATAAATATTACAACACATACAGTATGGCCCAGCCCATACTACAGCCCACAAAAGAATATACAAAGATAAGCCCACTGAATAAACACCAACCCGGCCCAACAAATAATTAGCCACAAACTGCCAAAGTCCACCGCCGGTCAGGCCCAAAGTCCAAGGCCAGTCACGTCAGGTCAGAAGGTCACATCATCTCCTTGGTGTCCAACACGCACGTCGGACACGGGAAAGAGGACACGGCTACAGCAAGGTTCAGCAATGTTCTAGCCACGAATCCGCGCCACTTCGTATCCGACACGAACATCGGATACGAACAGGTAGGTACAGTCCACAGTCCAGTCGGGACAGAGGTCCAACACCAGAAAATCCCTCAGCAACAAATAACAGAAAAGAGAAGAAGAAGTCATCAATTAAAATCCATAAAATATGCATGCAGTGTCGGACACGAGAGTATCCGACTATGAGATCTCAGTTCAAAAATGGAACCAACATCATATCCAAAATTATGGCATGCATGCAGTGTCAGACACAAGAGTGTTTAGACACAAGATCTCAGTCCCAAAAAGAAAGGATTCAGAACACCAGATCTTCCCCAAAAATCCACACAGAAATGGATAAGGAAACATTTTCAAAAACAAACCCATTCTAGATCTAACGAACCGAGCAACCTTAGAGTCACCACTGGATTCGTTAGGTCTAGGCCAACCGACAGTAGGTAAGCAAAAGGAATAGATCCACTGGATTCCCCACAGGAAACACCAACGAAAACCCATACTCCACAAATCTGGAACCATCACCAGATCTGGAGAAAAACTCCTCAGAAAACAACATCACAACCACAGAACAGTCACAGATCAAATTGATCTCAAAGAAACAACTAAAGAACATCATAGATCTAACATGCAACACAAAATAACCACATGCAAGGGTCGATCTACAAGATCGGACCACAGAAACCCTAGATCCATCAGATCTGAACAGTTAGAACTGTTCGAAGAGAAGAGAACATCATTGATCTCACACAAACCCAGCTAAACCCTAGATCTCGTCACCGATCAAAGGATCTCAGAGTCTAGGCCATAGATCTGCCATAGATCTGACCAACAGTAGAGATTAAGGTTAGGTTAGGGTTTACCCTCTGGAAGTCGAAGCCAAAGCTCGTCGAGGAAGAAGGAAGGAAGAAAACTGGGTCAGAGCAGCGCCTAGGCGTCAAGGAAAGCTCGCCTAGACCCAGCCATCGTCTTCATCATCGGGGTCGTCGGCTTCAACAGGAACGAAGTCGCCATCAGAGTGGAAGTCGCCGCGCTCCCTCAGATCTACGCCACCAGAGCCACCGTCATCATCATCGTCGTCGCCATCAGAGTCGCCGTCGAAGTCGCCGGAGAAGAACGCTCGAGAACGGCGGAGTTCTCGAAGGGTCGGCGGAGAACTCGAAGAGTCGGCGGAAGAACCGAGAAGAATGGAGAGCTCGAGAAGAGTCGGTGGAGAATTAAATGACCACTCTCTCTCTCTCCACGAACAGTCGGATATAAACGAAAGAATAAAATAGAAATTTGCAAAAAGCCCCCCCCGCAAATGGCAAATAAGCAAAAACCCCCCTGCCTTTTCATATTTGCCCGCAACTAAAATTATATAGGAAAATTTACAAATAAAACCTCTGCCTTTTCATAATTGCATAATTCATTTAAAAACAGTTTTTAAAATAAGAAAAACAATGTAAAAGTTGTTACAACAACTTCTAATTGTTAAATTGTCAAAAATGTAATTCATTCAAAATGTTTCCCAAATAATAATAAGTATAGAAAATCAATTTTTATTTAAGAAAAACTAGAAAGTGGAGTTACAGCTTCCACACTTCATTAGCCGTTGTGCAGATAGACACCCTGTTAAATTCAGCTCTGTCTAAAGCACAAAATAGAGCGTTAATAGCACGTGCGTCAAGACTGGCCTTTTTTTTTTCTTTCTCTGTATATCTGTTTTGGGGTTTTTCAATTAAAACTCCATCAACATTTATACGAGGTGGCTTTTGATAGCCATCAATAACAATAGACCATAAATCAAAGTCAAGTGATTTCAAGAAGAAACTCATCCGTGTTTTCCAATAGGTATAATTTGTACCATCAAACAGTGGAGGTCTGTTTGTGGCCTGGCCTTCACTTGTGAATTTCACAGTTGCCATGTGTTGTGCTGTGATCTATATAACAATTAATTAAATGAATAAATAATTGCAATGTTACCTTGCTTTACCTGTAAAACCCGCTGTGATACCAATTGTAGGAACAAAATCGTAAAGCACAATACTCTAGACGGGGGGTGAATAGAGTTGGCAGCGAAAATATGCTAATTAAAATTTGTTAGCAGCAAGATCACAGAATAAGAATCATAACTAAATAATGTAAAGGCAGAGATAAAAAAGCAAACGCAAAGACAGCGATGTATACTGGTTTTCCTCTGTTGAGGACTAATCCAGTCGGTAGAACTCTTGCTACCAGTTGAATCCACTATTGGCAAAACCGTAAGTTTTTTTACGAAGTCCTTGTAACTTCTACAACACGAGCTTTGATACGAAAAACTCGTCCAACTTCAATTGTGAATAGGTATTCTTCAATCAAGCCTTCTGATTACAATCTCTCAGAAACTTCTAGACCGCACCACACTGGCAAATCGACTAGAGGATTGTAATTGGCTTGGGATCTGAAATTTAAAGCTCAAGAAAACTCTTTGGAAGACTGAAAGCTTTAGATAGAGAGAAGATTGAAAGTAAATTAGTGAGTTGAAATGATCGAAATCCTTCCTATTTATAGGAGTTCCAAAGACAGAATTTTGGCAGAATTCGGGCAGAATTCGGGCAGAACTCTATGAGAAAATCTCGGTCAAATCCGCAACTGCAGGAGGACCAAGTTCCAGAGAATTCAAAAATCAAAATGGCCACTAACCAAACTCTGGCCGAACTCTGGCCGAGTTCTGTCAGGGTTAGATTAGGTATTTAAAAATAGTTTTTGGGGATTTTTGAAAACCTTTTTGAAGCTTTCATTAATAAGAATGTTTTTCAAAACTAAGGACATTTTAAAAATATTTTAAAATCATTTTGGAATGGCCTATTTGCCAGTACGACTCGGTGTACAACGTATTCCTAGACTCAATAAAATGATAAATACATTGCTCAAAGAAATACAGACTCGAACAGGCAAACATCGCTTCGGTCTTGAACTGTGTAGATAGCTGTTCTTGATCATGTCCAAGAGTCAGAGATATCCTGACTAGCTTCATATATCGAGACAGAGTTTGATCAATTATTAAAATCAATTTGACCATATGACCAATGGGCCAACATAAGAGTCCCTTCGACGGGACCGAACTGCTGTATAGTTTTCTTGAGTTTTTGCTGCTTGGTTTTGATGAATGGGTTTTCGCATTGATTTCTGCATTCATTCTATGCATTTCAAAACGGAGGATTAAAAAGGGATTCTTAAAATGTTAGTGTCATTGCAGGAGCTCACATAACTGAAGCTTGAACATTGCGAAGTGCTTCGACTTTCGGCACGATCAAATACTTAGTGGATGGTTCAGTCCCTTCTTTTCTATTCTTTCCTGCAAATAAAATTCAGTTTTCCTCGAACTTATTTAAATCGATAATGCCAAATTAAATGCATGCCAAATCACTAAGATCAAGAACTCGGGATAATTGTATCAATTTAGAGTAAACTACTCTGAAAATATAAGTTTTACATCAAAAAACAAAAAGATAAGATTCTAGAAAAAAGATATACTATTTCATGATCTGCAAAATAAAGTGAAACGTTGGTTGCGGCATATGATGCCTTAGGGAAATTGGTGCCTATAGGATGCCAAATCAGAAGTACGACTTTGGGAAAAATGATTTTTTGCATGAGTTGAGAAAATATGATAGTGCTGCTTAATACTATCCACGCTATGCTAATATGTTTCATATGTTAAACTGTTCTCGCATTTGCATGGTCATGGACAGCTCGTGCATAAAGGTTTCCTCGAAACGGTATCCAGGGCATCGGAACTGAATCGGCCTTGGCAGAATTTGAGATTTCGTGCTTGGCACGAGGCATTACGAGACCTCCAGCTAGGCTTGCAACCTAGTTTGATAGGGCGCGTCGTAATGCCATGGAGAATAGTCCCTCGTGGTGATTAACACTGATGACCACATATAAGAGCATGCTCACCTATTGTCTTCTGTAGGTGGTAAGTATTATATCTGTTTCATACATGGATAAGCACGACAGTGGTAAGAATTAAGATAAACTATTATAATTTCTGTCTGCTTTTACTGTTTCAGATGGAAAGCTATCAATATGCACTGAATTCATTAATTCTAAATAGAAAGAGAACTCCAATGCATGCCTATCTTAACAATTATAGTCGGTTTAGACGAGTGGGTTCATCCCGCTCACCAGTGCATTCCCAAGTGTACTAATCCCCTAACCCCACAGGTGACGAGGACTCTGGGGGTGCACGTCGCTAAGTCAAAGCTGAAGTTCGGAGAGGCATTTTGAAGCTCTTCCTATTCTGAAGTATTTTAAAGCCAATTCATCGAAGGCTTTTAATATATAAAAGGATGAATGTATGGAACGATAACTGTTAGTTCAGGCAGCTTGTCGAGTATTTTCTTCTGTTTCAATCAATGTAGTCACAACATCATATCCAATGTAATATGAATTGCACTTAGTTGCAAGTTATTAATGAAAGCATCTTTCTATCTTCCTAAATTGCGTGTTTAATTTTCTGAGATTTGTGAAGTATCAACTTGGTGTTTCAAACGATGTATCAAGTGTAATGTCTTGCCTTGTACGAGTGCAACTCTAAACACGTACGTCATCATGCCCTAGCAAGGACAATCGATTCGGCATAATCGATGCAAGGATAAATGGTTCGTCGAATTGGGACGTGACAGATTGGTATCAGAGCACAGTTATGTTTCCTCGAATTTTTGAAAAATATTTCATTTGGAATGTTGGTTGCGATTACTCGATTGAATGCTTGTCGATATGCTACATGAAATAAAAGTTCCATACAGGTAAGCCCGTAGATATTTGTAAAATACTAACGTGTTTTCTCTGTTTTGTAGGAATGACTAAGAAAAATAAAAATAATCCTGCCACAACAACCAACACTGTAGATAATTCGTCTAGTTCGAAGGGCGCTAATCCTTTCGAGACTACAATAGAAAAAATGCTGCACTTGAAGGAGCTGCAATAGCAACAACTACAGATGCAAATCCAAGCTCAATTTGGAGTGCAACAGAAGCAAATGGACGCCCTAGCAATATGGTGGCCAACACCAACACAACGGTCGTGGCATCTGAAGAGAGGAACGATACTCAAGAAGAAATCGAAGAAGAAGTTCATCTACAAACGATGAATTCTTCTTCCTTGTTCAAAGCAATAGAGTTCCGCAAGATGAACCCGTCTAAGTACAATGGTCGAGCAGAGCCTGATGTGATCGTGGGATGGCTTGCAGAGATTGAGGATTTATTCAATCTTTTCTGCATCAAAAGGTCCAGAGGGTAGCATGTACGACATTACAACTACAACTGAGCGCCTACGACTGGTGGGAAGTGAAGAAGCAAGAAATATACGAAGCTGACACCGACACCTAGATTTTTTGGAAAATGTTCAAGGAAGCTTTTTTTGAACAATATGTTCCTCGTGCCATCCGTCGACAGAAAGGGAACGAGTTCATAATGTTGAGGCAAAGGAATATGACTGTTGAAGATTATGATGCAAGCCTCTTAAAACTTACAAAATTTGCCAGCGCCTTCCTGCCCAACAAAGAAGAATGGTACAAATATTTTCAACAGAGCCTGAACGACGAATTACGTAGGGACGTCATGAATCAGCGATGCCAAACTTATCGCACTACAAAAAAAGTGACCTTTTGGGACGACACTATTAGGAACGCTAGTCTGAAACGTCCTATACAATTAATAACTAGGACGGATAATTTTTTTTGTAACAAAAAATAGTTTTATTTGGAACAGATTGAATAATAAATATCTTATTTGGGACTATTAATATTTTTTGTTTCAAATAAATTCTGGGACTGTCCCAAATAATCTAGACGGGAATGACAATTATTTGGCGGCTCATCCCTAAATATTTTGGAAAACTTTTCTAACCTTTAGATTTTTCACCTTAAATCTATACCATTCGTCGATCTCTATCCTGCACTACCTACTGCTCTCTTTTGCCCTATAATCCATTCATTTTTTGGGAGAAACCCAAGCCCACTTTGCTCACTTTCTCTCTCCCTATTCAAAAAATTCATCTTCTCGTTCTTGTTTCTCCTCTCTTCATCTCCTATATGCCTACCTCCTCTTTTCTAACCAGTATTATCCACTCGTCGACCTCGCCCCCCTCCGAAAGCAGTACAACAAGGTGCACCCAAGCCCTCTCATGCTCCGATCGCCTACGGATGTCAGCCACTAGTAAGGTTTTCTTCTTTTCCTACCGGCTAGGATTAGCGTTTTTGTTGCTCGATAGCTAGGGTTTTTTGTTATAAAAAAAACCCCTAAGAGTATGGCATCATGATAGATCTAGGTTACACTCTAGGTCGGTATCAAAATCAGCTAGAAATTATTCTTCTAATATCCCTAATTTTTTATCAAATTCTAGGGTTTCAAAGAGGACAACATGTTGCTATAAAAAATATTTTTTCCCTTTGAAAAGTCAGAATTTCTAGGGTTTCGAGGCTCGATCGAAGCCATTGTCATATGTTCAAATTTCTTGCTGGTGGTTCTGATTGAGATTTTTGGTTGGGTTCAGGTAAAAAAATGGTGAAAATTGTAAAAAAAAAAAAGATTATTTTTTTGAATGAAATGAGTTTGGAGACCCATTTTTTGTGTTTTCTTGGGTTCAGTTCAATTCAGTTGGTTGATGATTACCATTTCAAATTTATTGCTGATTTTGGTTAGGGTTATTATTTTCGATTGGCATCATTTGGTGAAAATTGTAAAAAAAATTTTGTTTGAAAGGCAAGTGGTCTGTATTGAGTTCAGCTTGTATTTTTCACTTCAGTTCAATTTAGTTGGTGATAATTATAATTTTAATGGCTATAACCATGACAATCTTTTCAAATAATTTCTGGAAACTGTCTTCTATCAAGAAAGTGACATCGTTTTACCTTCCAAAAGATAAGTTGTTTACTTTCTACAAGTCTCATGAGGAGTTAGTTATGTATTTTTCAGTTTGGTATGAACCAAGAAAGGAGACTACTGGGTTACTACAAATCACAAGGAACTTGTGATTATTTAATCAAATTGGTAATGTTAAAAACTCATGAAGCCATGTCTTTGAAATATCAAAAAGTTTTACTACCCGACTTCAATAAAGCTTCCCATAAAATTGGTGAGAAAATAACCAAATAGTTTTTCTTACAGTTATACCTTGCTACCAAGTGTGAGTTTTTCTGGTCAATCGCTACTTTAAGATACTCAAGTTCTTAAGGAATTAATGTTTAAGTATAGTTCTCGTGTACATCAACTGTGAGGTCACAATTGCTTCAGGAACTCTCTCTTTTGATATGGTCATGTTTCAGTAATTCAATTTTCATCCGACCCTGACCATTCTATCAATTAACCATCTGAAGTTCAGTACTTGATCACCTTTCACCACCTCCTTTTATACTTGTGAAACTTGCACATTGGACTCAGCCCGACAGCATGTGCCACTAGCACATTGGGTTATAAGCTAGACAGTATGAACACCAAGGCTTCTAGACAAGGTGTAGTAACAGATTTATATACCCATCTAAAACAAACATTGTATGTGAAAATTGACCTGGAAATGCACAAGTAAGTTAAAATTTTAAAGAAACATTGACATATTTCATAATCAAAAGAACTGCACAAAATTATATAGAAGATAGATTAAAAAAAGTAGGCTAAAAAGCATCTGTAAAAAAATGCCTAGAAGCTGTATTGAGCAGACTTCTCATTGTAAAATCTGCATCACCACCCCAAGCAAGCAACTCTTGTCTTCCCCCGGATAAGAAAGCAGCCAAACATTCCGTTGCATTCTAAATTTCACGTGGCATAGCAGCAAAAAGTATGATTCAAGATAGAAGTACAAAATTAATGAATCCACAAAAAGCAAAAAAAAAAAATGACCTGCATCTCGCCATGGTCATCACTTCTAAGGATAACTTGGATGACAGAATTAAAGCAAACATCAAAAACTGCTTTTATAACATCACCAGGAGCATTCTGTAATTTTAGAAGTCTCGTCAATGTCTGACTAAAAGTGTGTTTTAATGAATGGGAAATATTCATGATTTACAGAAAGAACATGCTATAAGAATGAGCTAGTTTGGTCTGCAATCCGTCAACATACTTTCAGAATCATTGTCAAGAGATCTAATGAACCAGCAACTAATCCATCAGGTTCCTGCAGCGGCTGGTGCACAACAAAATGTCAGTTTATATTCTGTAATATGAACTCTTTTTCAGATGTCTCTCCCATCATACCTTCTCTAATATAGGTCCAATAGCCAGTAAAATTTGTGAAACTAGAGGCCGTATACATCCAGGAGCATTTTTTATCGCCTGAAAAGGGATGTCAGTTATTGAGTGATCTACTGATCTATGGGATGGCATGACAACTTCAATTGTTCGTGCATGACCATAATAAAGGATCAGTGAAACTTACTTGATCTGGGATGGGATCTAGAGTTTCTAAATTAAATAGTTGCTGTAGCAGATCACGGTTCAAAGGAGTTGTTCTCGAAACTCCTGATCCAGGTGAGATTGAGCTCTTGATTCATTAATACTTTCTGAATTTTGTTTGTTTATTTTGCCTTTTTTGCTTGATTTGTTTGAGAGTGAGGAGAAAGGGGGATGGAGGATGCAACTTGCTAGTATTCCAGGAGTACACTGAATCTTGCCATGTCCGAATTCGTGATGGAGAACATAACCTCAGAGCATGGGGAGAAGGTACCGAATGTCGTGTTCAATGGAAAGTTGGATGCCCAAAGGAAGAATGTTGTCAAAAGGTTTAATGGATCGGCGTGGCTCGATCTGATGCAGTTCTTGGTGAATCCTTTTCGACTCTGAATTCTTATTATTTGGTTACAAGTTGTCGTGAATTAAATTGCAACAAGGTTCCAGAACTCTGTTTCGAACACTTCGTACGAGTATCAGTTTCGAACGTTTTTTGGGGTTTAAAGGGTTTTGGATCCATCCTTTTCCATTTCATTTTAATTTTATATATAGTTTAAGATTAATGTCTTATGAGAATACTCTGTCGACTCCTAAAATATTTCTTGAGAATTACTTCATACTACTAAATACTACACCAACTCTATAAATTAGTAAAATTTGTTTCTTTGTTGCAAGCTAAAATCGGGCTGTACATTATTTATATATATATTATGTTCATACATAACTTATTACTTTGATTTTACACTAGAAAAAGCTTCTTTCACAACTGTATATATTGTGTCACTATATACCCAATTAAATTTATTATTCTTTACAACATTCCCTCTATAACCTAAATGAGCTTGAGTTTTCTCATCTTTTTTTGGTTTCTTTAAGGTGAAAGTTCGTTTGCATTAGCGAATCACTAAAACCTTGTCCTGATCGTGGACAATACCTTGCGAGAAATTTGTAACTATTGGTTGCACCAGGTTGATGGGTCCATTTTGTCCAACTTAACAATGGTTGTGGTAACATTTCACAGGATGAAGGGAACCCTTCCAAGACAGAGGGTGCACAGGCTCCCATTCTCTTTAGTGCCAAAGACCTAGTTGTGTCAAAAGGTTCAAGCAGGTGCCTGCTGCCAATCAGTAAGAGGCTAAATCTATTGAAGAAGGTAACGACAATCACGATTCTTCTCATATTACCAAGATCCTCAGGTCGGTCGACTGCTTTTCTACCATGACGAACAATAAGTTTCCATTACCTTCATGGCTCTAAGATAAAATTTTGAGCTGCAATGTTCAATTTATTGCTTTACTTGCACACATGAGTTCTTAATTCTTTATTATGTTCTATTATTGCATGTAAAGGGTATAACACATTAAGAATACATTGACATAAACAACAACTATTTTGGTTTATCCTAGCACATTTTTGGAGTGTCCGGTTTACCCTAGAAACTTCATAAATAATTTCACTTGCGAAATGGCACAATACAATTCAAATTTGCAAACACATAAACACTGATTTAGTGGTATCCATTTATATTTCGATGGCACCAATTTTGGTGTCCCTTTGCTTCATAGTTCATAGGAGCATTATATCATACGGTTCATATGGTGGTAGTCTATTACTTGCATATATGCTTGAACTTGATTAGGAATTTTCACTACGATGTTGCTAGAGAAGGTATTGCACATTGAAATTTCATTTATTCAATACTAGCGGTGTATTATTTGCTTTATAAATTGATCACATCCATCTAAAAGTCCAAAATTATTCTATTCAAAACTCTCTGTTATGGCTATTACCATTGAAGGATTAAACAATGCTAAATATCATTTCATTCAAGCCTAATATGAAATTATACTATGCTGCATGTATCAAATATTTTTTCTATTCTTAATTAATATTTTTATTATTATTTAGCTTTCGAAGCCAAGAACTCCGAAACTTTGATCTGAACTCTGAAATTGCCAAAATTGCTTACATGTACTCGTAAGAAGGATTGAAACAGATTCCACTGATATTAGAATTTGTTTCGACTTTCACTTGTAGTGGCTGTGAGCGGTTGCATATGTCTTTTAACCACAATTATTATATGTTTCTCCAAGAAGCTTATTCATGCGTTTTGTTTTATGTGCTTTCTGTACCTGAATTCTCGACCATTGTTTCATTTTCCCACCTTCTATGAGTTATACTATTTGATCTTCACCTATAAAGTTACTAGTTTCTATATGGTTTTGAAAGTTCACAAACAGACATAATTCTTCCTATTTAAGTAGTATTGCACAGTGACAAATTAGTGATATCTATGGATTCATGTAGCATACTGATTTTTCTACTTGAACTAGAATTTCTGTGTATATTCCTTGCATAGTCGTTTGGAATGGGATGTTAATCCATGGTTTAAAGTATCGGCCGATACCGATCCGATACGGCCGATACCGATACGGTTTGGCATGTCCCGATCCGATACCGACCGATACCTGATACTTACCGATACCAACATTGAGGGTCTATTTTTCGGTCAATTCGGCAAAGAAAATTAAACAAAAATAACAAATCATCAAGGGTTTAAAGCATAATAAGATTGTAAAAACATGTAAAAGAAGAAAATCAATCTATTATATGTAAACCAATCGCTAAGGGTGATTACAATGTTATTTAATTTCAAAATACTATGAAATAACACTGAAGATACTTAAATTATGCCTAAATGTATAAAATATATGTTTTTAAATGTAAATAATTTATTAATAATTATTTTTTTCCGATATCAAAAAATCCGATACTCTGATCTGAAACCGTCGATACTACCGATATCGTCGATACCAATACTCGTAGGAATAGTCCTATACCAATTCCGATACCGATACTTAAACCTTGCGTTAATCCTATTGTTACATAATGTTGGTATTGTTTGCAATTTAAATATGCTAACATTTTTTTTGCTTGGTTCTTGGTTTGAACTTTTAGATAGATACAAAATTTCTAGAAGTCGTTGCTTTCAGGTATATATGTCATATAATAAAATTAATGATATCATACAATTTTGAATGTAGTGTGTAGATAAAATTAAATTATTAGCTATTTTCTAGACACTTCCTGCTCTTTCACATGTTGACTTCACTTATCTCTATATGCTTGATCTTTCTGAAAATCCCATAAACTCCACGGTACCTACCTGGTTTTTCCTAATGACCAGGCTTGAGTACTTGGATCAAGATTCTTAATGACAATTACTTTCAAGACCTGGTTCCTTATGCTACTGGAAATTTGACTTCCCTGAAGGTTCTCCCGCTACAACAATTTAACTATTTCCAAAGTGAAGGAATACCAAAGTCTCTAGGAAAGTTTGTAGGTTGAACATCTTAGACCTCTCATCCACTGGTTTTTTTCCATCCACTTCAATGCTTTCTGGATGCTTGAAAGAAAGTACGAAGTTCTGGTATGGCGTCGTGGTCAACTTTCAGGCTCTTCTAGACTGGTTAGGAGGGTTGAAGAAACTAAAGACCCTCGATCTTTCAAACAATAAGTTCCATGGTCCTATTTATGTGTCTTAGTTATTTTCTTTAGAAGAATAATGCTTGATGGTAATGAACTGAATGGTGGTGGGCATATATTTGTGGCATAACAAGATTAGAGAAAAACTTCCTAGTACACTAGCACATATGGTCAATCTCAAACATTTTTCATCAATAACAACTAGTTTAAGGATTCTTCACTATTTTTGTCATAACTGCAACAGTTGAGTCTGTCACATAATTCATTGTTTCTAGTGTTTTCCACATAACATTGTAGAGAATGCGACTGATCTGTGGGTTCTCTCTATTTCAGAAAATAATACAACTGACAGGACTCCCATGTCATTTTGTAAACTAAAACATTTTTGTGTTCATGATCTCTCCAAACTCATCTATCACAAGAGATCCCTGATTGTTTTGGGATAATACTTAAGAGTTTCACATTTTGAATTTGGCTAACGATAGTTTATATGGAATGTCCCCTGCTCTATTGGTTCATTACCTATGATGGTATTAGAATTGCAAAGTATCTGTTTATTGGGTGACTTCCCCCCATCCTTGGAGAATTCTGGATTACTGATGACTCTTGATCTTGCTTAAAATAAGTCAAGTGGGTATATACCAACATGGACGGGAGAAATTTATGAGTTGAAAGTTCTTGAATTGGATCAAATACGTTTTTCGGCAACATTCTAGAATAGCTGGGTAGTCTTCAGTATCTAAGAGTTATAGACCTCGCACATAATAATCTTTCAGGAATTATACCTCTCAGTTTTTGAAGTTTTGGTGGCATAAAATTTGATCATAGGTACAACGTTGGATCCACCTATGAGCACAACATTATTGTGAACATGAAAGGTAGACAAGATGTGTATATTATGGATAGTGTGTTTCCAGTATAGATACGATAGATTAGTTTCGTCTTAACCATTGTTATTGCAATATAGTACACTCTAATATCAAATAATTTCTTTTTTGTCCTTATCTTTTCTATTTTTTTCAAAACTTGCATCTACTAAAGTCTCTATTTAAATATTGCTTCCTACAGAACTTTTAAGAAGCTCTAAAATATTTCGAAAGAAGATTCCTGTAACCCATAAATAAGTTTGGTTGAATCAATTGGAACAAATAATTCATTAAAGAAACACACACTACTCTAATTTTTATAAGATTTAAAAATTATAGTATTTATGGGAAGCCAAAATTTACTACTACAGTTAGATTTCAAAGCTACAACAATGTAAAAATAAAATAAAAAAAGGAATAAGAGGACATGAACTTGGCATTTACTTTTATTAGTTTCAACAATTTTGAATTAATCATTGCAAATATTGAATTTTGTTCTTATTTAGGAAAATAATTGTATGATTTGTTCTTAAAACTAGATCATAACAGTAAAACTGAATTTTGGCCAAGTAGCTAATTCATGTGAGATTGATCAATTAGAATCTCACAGTTATCCTTTTACCAATAGATTCATGTTCCAAAAATTATTGATTAGAATGTAGAATTTCTTATGATCATTGGTTGCAGCTGATTTAACTAATATTGTTGTTATTATTAAATAAAAAAATGAAAGCAATACCATGTTAAAGTAGTATTTTATGGCAGTAATCCCATGCACCATTGTTTATCTATTAAAGATTATGCAATTTATGATGTCTTATTCGGAGCTTGCCAACATATGTTGTATTTGACAATGTTACGGGTGTTAGCTTTGCATGTGATTTGGGAAGGACATTATTGAAGGATCTGCGAATATGAACCTTGCATTTGTTGCACAAGTCTTCCTGCATAGGTGATAGAATGATGCCTTTTCTTTTTTTATTTTTTTTTTCATTTCTTTCTGCAATTTACCTAATATGTGTTTTACTTTAAACTCATCTCTCTAGCAATTCTCATTCACATTGAACTTATATTAAGTAGCTCTGCTTCATCTCCATTTGGGCAGGCTTCTGAGACAGACTAGGACTAGGCCAAATTTGCTGGAAAGGAGTCCTAAGAAGAACTTTGATTATTTGAGGTAAGAATCCGTCGCTTACTTTATGCTTGCCTGAGATTCAAATTGATGATCCATTATCTAAACAAAAACAAATATTTTTATGATTGCAAGTAGTTAGATTCAAACTTTTGTAGCCTGACTTTAAGTAAAACTACTAGAAAAAAATTGTTATTTAATGACTTTATAGTTGGTTTATCTTTGTATGACTAGTGATATGAGAAAGTAGACATTGTTCATGTGCACGCAATGTCTACATGTCTTTATTTCAGGATATGGTAAACAAGAGAGGTTTCACAATGACTGCTCAAGTTTTAAGTGTGGTTGTGAACCATGTGGGATTTATTTGGATAACAACTGCTCCAATGGAGGTAGAAGTGCCTGTTTTAGACTTCATTATCTGCATGTTGTTTTTTATGAGGATGATTTTTTTACTTCTATTTGCAGGTCCTTCCAATGCTTTTTGTGCCTATTTTGCAAATGATGGGAGATGCCACTTTGGAAAATCAAATATGTTTTGGACTTGTGTAAAAAGTTGTAAATTTATTTTGTAAATTAAGTGAATAATTAATGATGTAAAACTTGATGGTAGAACACTCGAAGTGATGTAAGACTTGGATTTCATTTTGTGAACAATAGGATATTACCTTTAAATATGTTTTATAGAAATTGCTTTGTTAATGTTGCGGCTACGCTTTGTTAATGTTGCGGCTACCATATGCATTTGCGATTAAATAAAATAGTTTTGTATGAATTTTTGTTGTATATAAAATTTAATTATATATTTTATATATAAACAGGAAATTAGTAATTCCATAATAATTTAAACAATTGTTAAGTTTTTCGGATGATGATAGTACTGTAACAAAAAGTAAATTACTTTTTTTGGGACTTTTTAAAATTTCATCCCTTATTTATTAGGACGAAATATATCTGTTACAAAAACTTATTTTTTGGGACAAATTAATAAACCGTCACACAAAAGCATAAATTTGAAAACTTTTGAGACGTTTTGCCTAACCGTCCTTTAACAGTAATTAGGACGACAATATCCGTCCCTAAAGTTTTTGCCACGCCACCCTAATGGGACCGTCCATTCCCGTCCCAAAGGCCGTCCCAAATATTTGTTGGGACGGTAATTGCAGTTTTTAAGACGATTTTTTGTTGTCCCCAAAGGTCACTTTTTTTGTAGTGTCGTGAATCCTACAAAGCCGTACTTTATAGCGAGCGAATCTTTGGCCGTATATCGCAATGAGCCGTGCCATTAGTCCGTAACAATTTCAACAAGCGGCCTAATAACGCCGAAGAGTCTGGAATGCAGAAACATCCAAATACGTTTGGAAATCGAGGCAACTATAAAGGAGTATGGTACAAAAGGTTCGCCCAAAATGTACGTCAGACATTTTAATGCATGGTGTCCAGATTCTTCAGATGTGGTAATATAGGTCACAAGTCTTATGATTGTCCCTACAGGAGAACAAACCCCCAAGGAATGTTCCAAATCCTCCAAGGAACATTTCCAATCAGTATAGAGCGCCTCCACTGCAAGACGTAAATGCGATGGCAGTGAACCCGCATAATCAACGCCATGGGGCACAAGGTCGAGTCTACAGATTGAGTTGGGATAAGACGTTCGAGTCTGATACTATTGTAATAGGTATATTACTCTATATATATATACATCCTCGAATACTATTTGATTCGGTGCGTCGCATAGTTTTATATCTGCTGACTTTGCTAAAGAAAATAAAATTGCCATGCAATCACTAGATATTAAATATGCCTACCAACTTTATTTATAGGGACGACCACATTTGTATCAGGGGCAAAAATCTATCCTTGGAAGTCGTCGTACTAGACATCAAAGAGTACGAAATAATTCTAGGTATAGATTGGTTGGGCACTTTCCATGCAACGATCGAGTGCACGAAAAAAAGAGTTGTGTTTCGCCTTCCTGGCGAGACAGAGTTTTCATATTAGCGCGGTACAGTCTCAAAAGCGGTCATGGTGCTATCGACAATTTTGGCGAAGCATATCTTGCGTTCCGGTTGTGCAGGACATTTGGCATCAATTCGAGATACGAGGAAGGATAATACACACATAGTGCAAACTAATGTTGTGGCAGGTTTTTATGACATTTTCTTAGACGAGATGCCTAGGATGCCGTTGGATCGAGAAATAGAATTCAGCATCTATACTTTCCCTGATACACGACTGATATCAATGGTGCCTTACCGAATGGCTCCAATAGAACTGAAAGAGCTGAAGGTGCAATTACAAGATTTGCTAGACCGCGTATTTATTCACCCTAGCATCTCTCTGTGAGGAGCTTCCGTGCTATTGGTAAAAAAGAAATACGGATCGATGCGGCTATGCATCGACTATCGAGAGCTCAACAGGGCTGCCGTGCGAAATAAGTATCCACTGCCACAAATTAATGACTTGTTTGAGCAACTGTAAGGCACATCAATATTTTCAAAAATTGATCTTCGTTCAGGCTACCATCAGTTAAAGATTAAGCCGATGAAGTATCGTAGTCTGCCTTCCGCGCTCTATATGGTCATTATGAATTCCTAGTCATATCGTTCGGCTTGACGAATACCCCAGCTACTTTTATGGATTTGATGAACCAAGGCTTCTGACCCTAAATCAACATATTTATAGTCGTGTTCATCGACAATATCTTTATCTATTCAAAGAATCGGAAAGAACATGCAGAGCACTTGAAGACGGTGCTGCAGATTCTGCGTGAAAACAAATTATATGCAAAATGGATCAAGTGCGAGTTCTGGATGAGTAGCGTGACGTTCTTCGGACACGTAATTTCTGCCAAAGGTGTCGCAATGGACCCGAAAAAAATTAAAGCGGTGGTAGATTGGAAATGATCTACCTCAGCTAGCGATATTCGGAGTTTCTTGGGCTTGGCGGGCTATTACCGGAGATTTGTACAAAGCTTTTCCAAATTAGCGTCGCCTCTGACTCGTCTAACCCAGAATGGAGTCGTATTTGAATGGAGTGACGACTGTGAATCCAGCATTCAATAGTTGAAGCAACGGTTCATCTCAGCTCTAATCATTGCACTTCCAAATGGACTAGAAAGGTTTCAAATATTCAGCGACGTATCAAAAATTGGCCTAGGGTGCGTGCTAATACCGAACGACAAATTCATCTCCTATGCTTTAAGACAGTTGAAGCAGCATGGGAAAAACTATCCGACACATGATCTAGAATTGGCAGCAATCATGTTCGCGTTGAAACTCTAGCGACATAACCTCTATTGTGTGGCTTGTAGAATATATACGGATCACAAGAGCCTCAAATACTTATTCACCCAACGAGAAATCAATTTGAAGCAGCGACATTGGCTCGAACTAGTAAAAGACTATGAGCTGACGATCGTGTATATGCTAGGCAAAGAAAACGTTGTAGCAGACGCGCTGTGCAGTTGAAGCTTGGGTCAGTTGAAGCTTGGGTCGAACCTGCTTAGCAAAATAAAGACCGCACAGAAGGACATTTTATTCCTGAAGAAGATGTACGAGCTGATTTCAACAGGAAGGGCGATTGACTTTGTAGAAGACGGAGATGAAATGTTGCAACTAAAAGGAAGACTCTGCATTCCTGAAACTGCCGAACTCAGGAAAAAAAATTCTGACGGAGGTGCATTATGTGAAGTACTCGTTACATCCTAGGAGCAACAAGATGTACAAGAACTTGCATACAAACTTTTGGTGGCACGACATGAAGAAAAAATGTTGCTACTATCGTATCATAGTGCATGGCGTGTCAGCAAGTGAAGGCAGAACACCGAAGGCCAGGCGAGAAGTTGCAGAATCTTACCATTCCCGAGTAGAAGTGGGACAATATCTCGATGGATTTCATTGTGGGATTTCTGAAGATGCCGCAGGAGAATGATTCGATTTAGGTCATTATTGATAGATTGACTAAGTCGGCTGACTTCATCGCAATCAAAGTAGCATGGAGCATTGATCGGTTAGCACAAATCTGTATCGACGAGATTATTTGACTGTATGGGGTACCGACCATAATAGTTTCGGACAGGGACGGGTGATTCCTATCACATTTTTGGACGAGCTTGCAAGCTGCGATAGGGACCAAACTGAATTTCAGTACTATATACTACCTCCAGATAGACGGTTAGATGGAGTGGGTAAATCAAATCTTAATGGATATGTTGCGTCTATGTGTTGTCGATCAAAAGACTAGTTGGTATACATATTTGCCACTTGCAGAGTTTACGCATAACAAAAGTTATCAGTCGAGCATTCAGATGGCTCCGTTTGAACCGCTCTACGGGAGGAAGTGTCGTTCTTCGATATGCTAGGATGAAGTCAGAGAGCGACAAGTGCTCAGACCGGAACTGGTAGAGCAGGCCGTCGAAAAGGTCTGCTTGATTCGCGACAGACTTCGTATTACGCAAAGTCAACAAAAGAGCTACACAGATCTTTGTCGACGACCGCTAGAATTTCTGGTCGGAGACCATGTGTTTCTGAAAGTAATGCCTATGCGTGGCGTAATGCGGTTCGATGTCAAAGAAAAATTGAGCTCGTGATTTGTAGGGCCTTTTGAGATCCTCAAGCGAGTCGCAGCTGTTGCTTATCGGATCGAACTACCTTTTGCCTTGGCTGAAGTGTACGATATTTTCAATGTTTCATAACTTCAGAAATACATGCACGATCCAAGTCACCTGGTTAGCTTCGATCAGTTGGAGCTATGTGCGGACTTGTCTTACTCGGAGGAGCCTATTCAAATTTTGGGTAGAAAGGAAAAGACCCTGTAAAATTGGTTGATGTCTTTGGTTCGCGTGCTTTGGCGGAACCATTCAGTTGAAGAATCGACATGGAAAATGAGGCAGAGAGGAAGGAGAAGTACCCTTCATTGTTTGCCTAACTTAAGGTCAGACCCTTGTTCTTAGGTTTCGGGACGAAATTTTTTCTTAGTGGTATATTATGTAGTGCTCCATTCCGATAGGCGACGGACTATTTAATATGCTTGCGGCGAGTCAGAGTCGTTCGAAAACTTAGATTGCTAGTTTGACTCGATCGCTAAGCTTGGCTTACGATAACACTTTGTATCATCGAATAAATCGATTTGGATGAATGTTACGAGAATCGATCCAACTAATGGAATGACTTTTATTGGAATGAGTACTAATGCAGTAGGATGCGTCTCGGCGAGTGAGCTCTATATAAGAGTCCTTTCGACGGGATCGGACTGTTGTATGGTTTTGATGAATGTGTTTTCGTGTCGATTTTTGCATTCATTCTACGCATTTCGAAACGAAGGATTAAAGAAAGAATTCTGATAAAATGTTGGTGTCATTGCAGGAGGTAGCATAAGTTAAGCTTTAACGTTGCGAATCGCTTAGACTCTTGGAACAATCAAATACTTGGTGGGTGGTTCGGCCCATTCTTTTCTACTCCTTCCCACAAATGAAATTCAGTTTATCTCGAACTTATTCAAATCGACGATGCCAAGTTAAATGTATGCCAAATCACTGAGATCAAGAACTCAGAATAATTGTATCAATTTAGAATAAACTACTCTAAAAATATAAGTTTCACATCAAAAAGCGAAAAGATAAGTTTCTAGAAAAGAGAGACTATTTCATGATTTGTAAATAAAATGAAACGTTGGTTGCGGCATATGATGCCTCGAGGAAATTGGTGCCTACGGGATGCCAAATTGGAAGTACGACTTTAGGAAAAATGATATGTTGTATGAGTTGGGAAAATATGATAATGCAGCTTAATGCTGTCCACACTATGCTAATCAGTTTCATATGTAAATTTTTTCCCACATTTGTATGGTCATGAACAACTTGTGCACAAGGGTTTGCTCA
This sequence comes from Iris pallida, assembly GCA_029216955.1. Lineage (NCBI taxonomy): Eukaryota > Viridiplantae > Streptophyta > Magnoliopsida > Asparagales > Iridaceae > Iris > Iris pallida. The sequence goes on from JANAVB010034417.1 coordinate 75,906,997, forward strand.
AAATGGTATTCGGGGCATCGAAACCGAATTAACCTAGGGGAATTTGAGATTTCGGGCTTGGCACGAGACATTACGAGACCTTCAACTAGGCTTGCAACCTAGTCTGATAGGGCACATCATAATGCCATGGAGAATAGTCCCTCGTGGTGATTAACACTGATGACAGCATATAAGAGCATGCTCACCTATTGTCTTGTACAGGTGGTAAGTATTATATCGGTTTCCTACAGGGATAAGCATGACCGTGGTAAGAATTGAGATAAACTGCTATAATTTCTGTTTGCTTTTACTATTTCAAATGGACGGCTACCAATATGCACTGAATTCACTTAGTTCTAAATAGAAAGAAAACTCCAATGCATGCCTACTTTAACAATCAGAGTCGGTTTAGACGGTTGGGTTCATCCCTCTCACTAGTGCATTCCTAAGTGTACTAATCCCCCAACCCCACAGGTGATGAGGACTCTGGGGGTGCACGTCGCTAAGCCAAAGCTGAAGTTCAGAGAGGCATTTTGAAGCTCTTCCTATTCTGAAGTATTTTGAAGCCAATTCATCGAAGGTCTCGTATTCTTTTATAGTCGTAAGAGCTTCAAAATACTCGACAAGTTGGCTGAAGTTGCCAGAAC